>CALZFC010000006.1:11245000-11405000 GCA_945643635.1 Allodiplogaster sudhausi | reverse complement strand
CATATTTCCTTCAAATCTAAACGTTTCATTCTGTCTTGGTATCATACTGTTGTGATGATGCTTACAATTAGATAAAGACGATAAAAAAGGTTTAATACTGGCAATTGTTGTAGTGAAGGGGATATTCAAGATATATGATGAATTATTGGGGATACAGAAGAAGGGTGGGGGTCAACTCTGCTCGTTTGCTCCGTGTATGGTTGCTCTCTCACTCTATCATCTCTCTTTCTCTCCCCTTGCAACTATTTCGGGTGCCAAGGGATCTATAATGCGGATTTAGTGGTGGACAAAGGACATGTTCGCATGCTATGGCTGGCCATTTCGGTCTCGTTTTCCGGCTTTGAAAGGAAGAGAGCTAAAAGAAGAAGAGCCATGAGCCATTCATTCTCTCTCTCTTTATCCTATCTCTCAAACCTTCTCTCCTTATCTTCCTCACTCTCTCTCTCTTTCTCTCTCTCTCTCTCTCTCTCTCTTCTCTCTCTCTCTCTCTCTCTCTCTCTCTCTTTATCTCTTCCAATTTCTGACCCTTCCTGCCACTGATGCCGAGCAGCTCCTCGGGGTAGATGTCTTCATTAGCGCATGCTGGACACGCAACGAGTGCTTCCGCTGTTGTCCTCTTTATCTTTCTCAATCCCCTTCTCTTTCTCTGTCTGGCATCTCTCTTTCTCTGTGTCTCTACCTCTCTCTCTCTCTCTCTCTCTCTCTTTCGTTGTCTCTTTCCCTCTCCTTCCAATCTCCTTGCCTTTTCTTTACTACTGTTGTCTCCAACAGTCAGCAGCTCTTCCAGTACCCATAAAACGTCGTAATAGGTGGCTGATCCGCGTCAGCTACAACAGAATAAGCTTGAAGCAAGAGCAGCCGCATTTCGGAGACACTAGCCAAAGATGTTGGATTCATTTGGATATATTGTAATTTGCATATTGTATTGTTTGACTCCTTCGGGATTTCCAACGCGGCCTTTAACGAGATCCTCTCTAACTGCAAGTTCATTCTCTCCGGAAGGATGACAGTATCTTCCCGCGCAAGCCTCAGGGGCGGGGATATCCCCCCCCCCGCTGCTGTCGCGTCGACGAGGAAAGAGAGAGAGAGAGAGAGAGAGAGAGAGAGAGAGGGAAGGAGAGAGAATACCTGACGAAAGGGAGGCGGAGATGTAGAGACAGCCGCTGCTTTCTGAGTGAACCTCGCGCTCTCTCACGCTCTCTCGCGCTCTCTCACTCTCTCTCACTCTCTCTCACCCCCGCCTGTATAGCAGTGTGCTCGCCGCTTGTTGCGGTGTACTCGCGTCATCAGAAGAAAGTAGGAAAGGAGAGAGAGAGAATGGAGAAAAGAGAGAGAGAGAGGGAGGGAATGAGAAAGAGAGCGAGAATCTCATTGGCATCTCTTTCTCACTGTCTCACTTCTGCGCAATCTCTTCCTCGTGAAAAAGCATCAGCGGACTAGTGCGGAAGCTTAATATTCCAGCACCTCCTTGCGAGAGAGTGTGGTGCGCAGAGAGACGGCAGAGTGTAGCAGAGACGCAGAAAGTGAGAGGAGCAGAGAGGCAGAGAAATCTCGGCATCTTGAGCTGTTCCCTTATGCAACAGCCACTCAACCGCGGCATACGGTGGCTGCCTTCGGGTTCTTTAACTCACCCCCAAAGGTTAATGATGCCAAAGTGTGCTTAACAAAACAGGAATGCATATTCCGCTTTCTTTCTTAACCTTTTTATCCTCTGTGTACTTAACATTATCACCAGTCCCTGAAGCCCAACTTCCTTCTTTCTCATGTTCTTGATTTCTCTGAAGCCGCTCCTCCTACTCTCATCTCTCTTTCATATCTTCTTATCTCTCCGTTGCACATTTCCCCATAGATTTCCTAATTCCTTCTATTTTCTCTTTGTAATTTTTCTCCTTTCAGCCAGCACATAATAGCGTAATATTATCGGATAAGTAGACAAGCAGCGCGAGTGGATGAGCAACCTTGGGAAGGTAGAAATTGCATGGCATTGGAGTGCTTAGTGGGTGACTGAGTGCAAGTCCATGAGGAAAGTGAGTGGTGGAAAACGATGGCAGAGAAGTGCGCAGATATGCCACTAATGGGATGAACGCTTCGCTCTCATTGTGCATCCTGCTTTTCCTCTTTCTCTCTTAGTCTTTATCCTCTCTGTCTCTCTCTCTTTCTCTGTCTCTCTCTCTGTCTCTCTCTCTTTCTCTGTCTCTTTCTGTCTCTCACTCCTCCGCCCACCTTCCACTTGTCCTCTGGGATCGGTTGGTTGCGCTGGCCATCATGGCGGAGGTTCAAGCCGGCTCGCGCACTTTCCCTCTCAATCTGTAATCCTCTCCCTTCCTCGCCATCGTTTTCTCTGCTCCCTCTCCATTCCACTGCACTCTTTTGATTCCGCTGCATCTCTGCCCTTTTCCTTGACTCTCCATTGTGTTTTATGTTCTAGCTCGATTTTTTTTACGCTGCCAGCTTGCTCTTGGCCATACTTCTTCTTCTTCTTATATATCTCTCTATTTTTGCATTTATCTCGCAACAGCTCCTCTCTTTCTCTCGTTCTCTGTTTCTATCTCACTGTCTCTCTCTCTCTCACTCTTTGTTTCTCCTTCCTTCTCTCTTTCTCTCTCTCCCTCCAAGTCATTTCCCGCAGGGGCAGGAAGACTGGGTGCCTGCCCGATGGGCATGGCCTCTCTCCTCCCGCCTCCCTGAGGCCGTTCCGTTGGTTGCAAGAGAGAAGAGGAAGAGGGATCCTCGGGGGAATCACAGCCAATCACTCCATTCTCTTCCAGTTTCAATCCTCATTTCTCTCCTACTCTCTCTCTCTCTCTCTCTCTCTGTCTCTATCTCTCCCTCCCCTTCTAGGAATGTTGCGAAAGAGGATTGTGAGAATGACTTACGGGTGCTGATGTTCTACCTCGTTTTCAATTGAACTACTTCTGCCGTTTCCCGTTTAACCATGAAGCATCCATACTTCTTACCTGTTTGTTCTTCCTGGTTCCTTCCTCTCGCCTCTCCTTCCTTCTTCGCCTCTCTCTCTCTCTCTCTCTCTCTCTCTCTCTCCTTACGCGTCTCTTTTGACATTTGGTATGTTCTCTCAACGTGGAACATGAAGGCCCTTATCGGTCGCTTTCATCTTGCACTGCTTCTCTGCTTAATCTGCCCGGTGGATCTCCTCTCTTCTTCCCTGTTCCTGTCCGGATTCTCCTTCCTCCCAATGGCAGGCTCTTCTCACTTTCGCTGCCACTCCTTACATCCCCATTTCACTTCCTTTCATGTTCACTTCGTCTTCCATTAATTAAGCATTGAATCCTGTCGAAAGTCTGCTTGTCTTTCCGTTCTACTTTCTCATCATTAAAATGCTGTTATTCACAAACAATCAGTGGTGCCTTCCCCCCCCCCCCCCAATCGAATCTCTCCGGATGCATAGCCGACCGGGCCCGTGCTTGTAATAGGATTTGTCTCGCTGGCTCCGGTCTCCTTTATTGGTAATCAGTGAAATTGAACACCTCTCTCTCTCTCTCTTGTTCTCTTTTGTTCTCTCCTTCTCTCTCTCTCTCTCTCTCTCTCTCTCTTCCTTCCCTCCAGACCCTCGAGTACAGGCGTGTGTCCTTCTCACAAAAGGATCGAGTCCTCAGCTTGCGCAGCAGCAGCTAATAAATGTCAGAAGAGTGCTGACCGCTGTCAACTCTCATATCCTGCCCGTGCCGACTACCACGAACGCAGGCTGATCAAGCAGTGTGAGAATGTGAGGGAGAGGGAGAGAATGATAGAGAGAATGTGAGGTAGAGGGAGAGTGACAGAGTGTGAGAGAGAGTGTGAGGAAGAGCGAAAGAGTGAGTGAGAGGGAGAGGGAAAGATAGTGAGAGATTAAAGGAGGGAGATTGAGACGAAGAAGAGGCTTTGGAGGAAAGCGAGAGACAAAGACGAGCGCGTGGATATTATGAGGGTTGCAAAGGCTTACCTTTAGAGGAATGCTGGGAAGCACGGCGGAGCAGATTACGAGAAAGAGAGAGGCAGAGTGTGTGAGAGAGAGAGAGAGAGCGGTGAAAGAGTTGCACGGAGATCTC
Organism: Allodiplogaster sudhausi; assembly: GCA_945643635.1. NCBI lineage: Eukaryota > Metazoa > Nematoda > Chromadorea > Rhabditida > Diplogasteridae > Allodiplogaster > Allodiplogaster sudhausi. The sequence goes on along the minus strand of CALZFC010000006.1, from coordinate 11,400,954 downwards.
TTGCCGTATTGACAGTGCGTTGACGGTGGTGCAGAGGAGGCAGCCGGCATGGCCACGGACATACACATGCGGCTTGTTAGGCAACCAGAGAGAGAGAGGGAGAGAGAGAGAGAGCGATAGAGAGAGGAGGGAGAAAAAGGAGAGAGAGTGAGAGAGGAGGGGGGACGGCAACAGAACTAGTTTGAGCGTGGTCGGCATCGACGGTCGACTGACTCCTCCTCGGCTCGCGCACATTTGGCAATGCTCTCTGAATCTGTTATAGAAGATTAGAGAATGAGAGAAAGAGGAAAGATTTATAAACAGAGAGAGAGAGAGAGAGAGGATAGAGCGAGAGTAAAAAATGCGAAGGAATGTATAGGTAATACATATCACAAGAGAATGCTAGAGAACAGCCAGCGAGGTGTTTCCAGTGCTTACTGACGAATAATATCATCAGGTGACAGTTTGTTGCATCAAATATTTTCGTTAACTTTTAATCAATACATTCCCTCTTTCAACGCACTGCTACATTGCTGCAGAAGACAAAATTGAGAGATTGTAAAAGAGCTAAGGAGTGATAAACACTGAAGGCAGAAAAGTGTTTATAAGGGGAAAAATTTGCAGACACGTTTTCTATTTGAACTGCTCACCATTTCGAATACAGAATAACTTGACGACGTGCCGCATTTTAATCGCTAATACCTATTCACTGTTTACTGCCGTGAAATATACACCGTCCTAGTGTTGTAGACCGCGTGCCAGTTCTCCATCTAGTGACTGTGCTTCTTGCAGGAACGGCCCAGTCTCTCTTCGTCTGAAATCCGGCCTTCCTCAACCATGTTTGATGAGAACAGCAACGCCGCTTCGATTCCAGCTGCGGCCGTAAGTTTCATTTTATTTCTCGATTAATTGAGTGATGTATTTGATGATATAAATGGCTGTTTGACTTGAATATATCCTCTTGATTAGACTGCCCTGTCGGCGTCTGCTTCTGGTGGAGGTTCGGCATCCACAACTCCTTCCATGGCTGGCGGCATCGCTTCTCTGCTCAATGTCAAGGACTCGCGATGGCTTCAGGTCGATCGATACTCTTTCATTATTAAAACAGCACTAGTAAACGCTTCCTTTCTAATAATACAGTCGATTTACACTAAAATAAATCTTTTAAAAACAGGTCCTTTTAAACAATTGATGCGAATCAGAGCCTGAGTTACTAAACGTCTGTGAATATTAGAATGGTTTATTGTGTGACCATATCTTTTCTTGTTCAGGTAGAGGTGTGCCGTGAGTTCCAGCGTGGCCAGTGTACTCGCACTGATCTGGAGTGCAAGTTCGCTCACCCGCCTCCCCACGTCGACATCCAACAGGGACGAGTCACGGCCTGCTATGATTCCACCAAGGTTAGTCATATAAAGAAACACATTCTCGCATTCTCATTGCCATCCAAAGTTGGATTACGAATTTACTTCTTTTATTTCGCCAACGAATTTCGCAATGTCGCCTTCGGCAGATTTGCATGGTTGGCGTGCCGGGTTGCCTTTAGCCATTGGGAAATGGGTTTTGGATTGCCCCGGGGGCGTCGCTGCCTCCCCCCCCCCTGCGTGTATCTTCTTCTCTTCTACCATTGTAAGGAAGGACATTCTAGGCTCGGAGACTAATTGTGTTTTCTCATTTTCTCCTTTCATCCTCACACAAGCAGTGGTGCAGAAACAATATTGGCCACTATTTAGTCCAGTGTTTGGGAACTAGCTCTTCCTTTCTCTCTCTCCGTCTCTCCCACCCTCTCTCTCTCTCTCTCTCTCTCTCTCTGTCTCCTTCTGGACCTCACAAACGAGGTTCACCAGCATCCTCCATATCAGCCCCGATCGCGTGTACTACTAATCCATGAATGAGACAGAATATGATAATCAGGTTCTCGCTCCTCTCTCTCTCTCTCTCTCTCTTTCTCTCTCTCTCTGTTAGTCTTTCTCTCCCTCACTCTTTATCTCCCTCTCCTCTCGGGCTCTCTCCCTCACTCTATAACTCTCGCTTTCAGAAATGCTCTGTCTGTCCCGCTCTATGACTTGTGTTCACTGTTCTGTATCTATGATTCGTCTCTTTCTTTTCCCCTCCTCTCCGTTCCATTATTGGCAACGGAATTGCATATGCCAAATGGCTTGGAAGAAGGCTTTAGAATTGAAGAGACGACATTCTCTTTCTGGCCATCAGTTCGTGCTGGAGACAGCCGGCAGAATATGGCAGCCAGTGGAACTCCCCGGAGGGTTAGAGGGACGAGATAATACAGAGAAACAAAGCCGAAGCATCGCTTCTCCCTCTCTCCTTCGTCTTCTCTCTTTCTCTCTCTCTCTCTCGCTCTCTCTCTCTCTCTCGCTCTCTCTCTCTCCTCTCTATCTATCTTTATCTCTATTTTCTTTATTCCTCATCATCTCTTTCTCCTGGAGCACGTACGCAATTAAGCTAGCATTGTATGGCTGGAACGACGTCCGTCTGCCATCCATCCCAGTGAGCATGGAAGAGAAGGAGGAGGGGGGGGTGGGGGGGGGATGATGACCATGACACAAGCACACTACGAAAGACTCTTCGTACACCCTCTTTCTGGCTTCCTTTGTTCCTAGCAACATTTAAAAGATATTGGGTTCTTCTTTGTTTGGCAAACTATTTATGACTGTGGGTGCCGTAAATTATTCCTGAAAGTATTATTAATTATCCTGTTGTTTTTTTCTCTTTTAACTTTACACTCATCTTTTCTCAACGCCTCAATATATGAAAAAGCGTCCTGGATGGTTATATCAGCCACTGATAGGAAAGGGCGGCAAGGCCATTCCTTTCCCAAGGGAGATTGAGATGACAGCCTGAGGGGAAGAGAAGAGTGATCCAAGGAAGAGAAAGGGCCATCTGTCATAGGGCAGTCTACGCAGCCATGCGAGGATGTCACAGGCAAAGGGCAGAACAAGGGGGAGCATGTTTGCTTGAGTCTCTTACCAACACAAGGAATGGATTCTTCCCCCTCCCCCTAAGTATACAGCAGTCTTGGAAAGTTAGACATCAACGATATCTTTAGAATAAGAAAAGCTTGACAGCTGAAATATGGAATAAGTTAGCTTCAAAAATAAAGTGTAAATATGGATTGAGAAAGTGAGTATTGAGGGTCGATGCACTCGAGAGAAGTGCAAGTATCTCCACCCGCCACAGCACATCAAGGATCAGTTGCTCATCAATGGAAGAAACAATCTCGCACTCAAGGTACATTTCGCTTTTTAGTATAATGGTTTGCTGTTTATTCAAAACTTTCTTTTGTCTTATTTCTAATCATATTTCATTTTGTTTCTATGAAAAGAAACCACGTTGTAATATATAGATTTTTTTTCTCAACAATCTTTTTTTTTTAGAATCTGATATGCACGCAAATCTCGCAGAGTACTCCCCAAACAATGCCGGCAGTGAACCATCTCGCTCTTCTGGTTCTTGCTTCTTCTCAGCTTTCTTATGAAGAGCGATTAAAATTGCCATGCACTGCAGAAAATGGGTTTTGGTGTTCTCGACCACCTGAGGGCGTGAATCTTTGTAGCAGCAGCAGCAACAAGCAGCAGCGGCTGCCAACCTAATCCCTGCGGCCTTGCAGTACTACCCGTACCACCAGGGACTCCTCTACAACCCTCTCATGAACACTCCAGTCACCGCCACTTCCTCTGATCCCTATCAACAGGTACGCGGCACTTCTTGCACTCTCCCTGAACTAGTTTCTTTCTTTTTCTTCCCACTAGCCATTCGAGGTTAACCCATGCATATACAAAGACAACCACAACTCCCTCTCTCTCTCTCTCTTTCTCTGGTTTTTGCAATGAAAAAAAATTATATCGCGCCTTTATCTCACAGGTATCCTTTCAGATTATCGTTCAAAATTGGGTCATTTCTCTTCTTCTTAAAATTTCAGAGATTTGCTGTCCGTTCTTTTCCGTGCGAATATTAACATGATTCAGAGTGTTGGCTTTTCTCATCTCTGCAGCCTTTCGAGTTCTTTTCTTGTGTCGATGACTTGCATGATTTTGATGACTCAACAAACGAAAGGAATTCTTGAATTATAAATTATAAGTTTCATAATTATTTACTTATGGTTACGAAAATATCATTTAGCGAGGTGTTAATTTGTTAGGACAATTTTACTCCCCGGGTAGTGATCGAGAGCAGTTTATATTCTGATGCCATTCTTGTCGGGGGGATACTGCTTATTTCGCACTCCTTCTCTTGTACGTGTTTCCACATGATCACATTTTGATAATTCGACAATGTAAATCAGTTGTATTGCACATGGTTGTATAGCCCTCTCTTTCGTCTTTCTTCTTTCGTCTCCATTCGCACCGCAGATTCTCTGTTAGCCACTGCTTGCCTTGATCGCTTCCTTGGCTGTTTCCCTCTGCTCTGCCTCTCTCGTGGAATCCTCCACTCCCCCTCCCTCTCTGCTTGCCTTGTCTGCTCTCGATCTGCGCAGCCCCAATCGCACCCAAATGTGCTTCATTGTCAGTGATCAGCTTTATCCGGTCCATTAGATCTTTTATCATTTAAGATACTAACGAGCATTCATAGGTATCAGCATTAAATAAAATATTTCATTTAAATTATAATTTATCTAAATTTTCCAATTTCGATCGATGCCTTTCGTGTGTGGTTGTCTAGTGAGCAAAGCAGAAGTGACCAAGTGTCTGCAAGTGACAGAGTGTGAGAGAGAGGCGTTGGCTGTCTGTTACTGCTTGTGAGAAGAGAAGATCAGGTCATGCACTTCAATCTCAATCATACGGTATTCTACCGTACCCACTCTAGTTATCGCAAGTGCATGGCCTTTTCCTCTATTTCCCAAGAAGGCAGCCAATCTGTTCTCTCACTCGAGTCATGGCAGACACGGAAGTGTCCTCTCTCTTCGCCTCTTAAATGCATGGCTTGACCCCGGATGGTTTCATACAACTTTTTCTTACTTTGCATCGTTATCAAGTATTCCTTCTCTCCTGTCATCATATTGTTGCTGCTTTTCCTTTCGCTTCGAATGACAGAAGTGAACGAATTACTCTTTCAAGCAAGCAGCTTTCAATTCTTTAGAGAGGACAACCCTCTAGAAATGCCTTGAAGCGTTGCGGCCCTTGTCCATTCCTTGTTTCATCTCTCTAGCCTTCTCTCTGTCTCGAACAGGTCGCCGCGGCCTCGGTGGCGGCAGCTCAGCAACATGCTGCAGCTCTGCAAGCAGTGCAGGCTGCCATGGCGCAGCAGGCACAGGTGCAGCAGGCTCAGCAGATGCAGCAGCAGCAGGTGCAGCAACAACTGCTGTACGCAGCCGCCCTTCAGCAGCAACTCCTCGGGGCAGGCGGCACTCTCGGGGGCAGCTCAGCCACGGCCTCTTCCAACCCCCGCAAGAGGACTGCCAGTGCCTCCGAGCACGAGTCAGCCGTGGCTGCCGGCAGCTCCGCCTCCTCCGCCTCCGACTTCTCCGCCCAACTCGCCGCTGCCTACGCCGCAGCTGCTGCGGTACTCCTTTCAGCTTCATCTCAGTTTCAATGAAATGCTTGTTGTGGCAGTAGCAGCCAGCCCTTAGAGTCCTACCTCCCCTCCCTCCTTGCTATGGCTCCCGACAGGCAACCCTCCCCTCCCTAGCTATGCTCATGCAAATGCCCTGCCAAAAGCTAGCCGCAAGCAATCCATTCGTTTCTCCTCATTCTCCTGAGTTCTGCGCTATTGCGCCTGGCCTTGAAATCCCCCGAAAGCATTGACGTACTCTTTCTTTTCTCGCTGTTGCCTGCCAAGTATCGTGTGATTGTGGTCATGCCGTCCAAAATCTGGGAAAAATAGGCGCTAAGAATCGAGGAAGCCCCCACCCCAGAGAGCCCAGGGTTACGGTAATCACTTGAACACCAAATTGTGGCGATCTATTCTCTTTCTCGCTTAATTATTTTGTCGGTTGCATGAGTTTGAAATTACTACCGTATACTAGCAGCTCGGTGTGATTATTTGTCAACACTGGAATTCACCCATGTAAGCATGCGTCTTTAATATCTGTACTTTTCACAAATTAGGCGCGATATTTTGCGATAGAATCTATATACAGAAGAGCGCGTGCTGGCTCCGTAGTTTATGAAGTAAATAATAATGAAATAAAAGATAAGGTACGGTGCTAGTAAGGATTGGTTTCGTTGTCTCTCAGCCGGACTTGTCAATGTGGTCTATTCCACAGCAGGCGTCCGTGCCGTCCAAGAGACCCATGGTGGACAAGAATGGCGGAGTTGTCTACGCAGCCGGCGGCCAGTCCGCGGCTGCCGCCGCGCAGCTTCAGGTCGCATCTTGGGTTTCTTACATTTCATTTATATATTTGTTCCATTTCTCAATTAATCACTTGTTGTTCAGAAAATCTTGCCTTCCATTCGTAAGAGAAATTTGTAAAGAAAATAAATAATAAATGCAGGCAGCGGCTGCGGCTGCAGCTGGCTACCCGACCAGCTATCTGCTTGGCGCCACCGGAGGCCCCTACGGAGCAGCCGGCATGCCCACAGTCTCCTGTCAGTACTTCACTCTTCTCTCTCCCTTCCCTCCTCCCCTCTCCCCTCTCCCTTCGGCTCCCTTGTTTGTTGATGTTGGATTGTAATCAAGTAGATGGCACTTTTGTTCACCCCGAAATGCGAGGTAGCTCTAATTTCTGCTGTAGATTGATAGAGGGCGCGAGAGCGGAGATGGGTGGTGGTGAATCTGAATTGTGTACTGTCCCTTGTCGGTTTCGTCTTCTCTATTGGCTTGATACTTTCCCCTCCGCTCATCAGCTGTTGAAATACGCACAGGGCCTGTCTACTTCCACAATTGCACCCTCTGCTAAATGCTTCTTTCTTTGCTTTCTCTTGTTAGAGTGCAGTCACAGCCGCGTCTAGATTGTTAATATTCGCAGATTAGGCTTACTTTCTTCGACCTGAAAGCGTCGAAAGGCAGAAGATTTGCTGAATAGACGCGTTAATAGTGGTTTTCACGGAATAACAGGGTTATTGTAGGTGAGGAATGTGAGAGTGCACCAGGCTCTATGCTTTCTTGCAGTCAATGGTGCGGCCGCGGGTCAGTTGCCGCCTCGCTACTAGAAGGATGAGCTGCTTTGGCCGCTTCTTCATGCCTGGCAGTTCTGAATCTCCACTTCAACTTCCCTCCAAGTACCCTCCCTCTCCCTCTCTCTAACCCTCCCACCCTCTCTCTCTCTGTTTCTCTCTCTCTCTCTCTCTCTCTCTCTCTCTATATATATATATATATATATATATATATATATATATATATATATATATATATCTGGCTTGTTGCTCATCCTCTCTTTTCTTCTTCTCTCTGCCTACCAGTCCACCGCTTGCTTCACCGTTAATACTTGTCCATTGACCCACACGGTCCTTGTCTTCTCTTGAGCAATTTTGCTCCGCCCCTCGAGAGCTCAAAGCTCTAATTTTCGTTTATTCTCTTTTACACCCCATTGAGCATTGCTAAATTCGAGTTTTGACTGTTTTTTTCCTTTGGTTTTATCTTTGAAACGTAAAAATAGAACCGAAATAGGTAAAAATGAATGATGTTTACACTCTGCTTTGTTTCTATCTTCTTGCACATCTGTGCTTCACTTGAAATCATTTAATTTACGTTGCTATGCTTGCCCGATTCTGTCTCTTCCATTTCGGTTTACTGCTTCGGTTTTCTTTCCATTCTGTAACTCTCTTGCTTCCATTTCCTGGAGATGCATGGGTGTGTTCTTCTCTTTTTGACTTTTCTCTCTCTTTTACTCTATCCCGTATCACTCTCTCCTTTTCTCCTTTTCTCGATGCCTTCCCGTGTTTCTGAGCATTCCAGATAGGCCGTCGTTTCATGCGTGTTCCCTCTTCCCCTCTCCAACTTACAGCCCTTGGGAAATAGAAAGGCATGGCCTTTGCTTATGTGTCAGAAGACTCCTTAGTCGCACTTCCCTCCCTCTGCACTGTCCTTCCCTTCTCTAGCTAAGATTGTTCTCTTTCTCTGGTTCTGTCTGTATGTTAACCCTTGGCTGTGATCGACCATTGCGAGGCGTGCTGAGAAAAAGGTGCCCCGATTCCCATTCTTTTATAATTAATGACGCTTATAAAAGGGCGTCTCGTAAATACTTTGTATCGGTAATCTTCTTACTTTCATTTACAACCTTCTCCTTTTTGGTGCGAAAGATTCCCCTGTTACCTGTCTTATTGTTTGAACTTGTTTTGTTAATTAAGCATCTCTTCAAATTATCATGGTAGTGTGCACAGGAAATGTATGTCTTACTTTTGAAATGGTAATTGTGAGCCAAAAACCTGAATTAGTTGTTGCCCGATGTCTCCCGTAGTCTCTGCTGAAAGCCAAGCCCTTCTCCCTCTGCAACAGCTTCGCCTCCACTCCGTCAGTCCATGCAAGCCCCTGCCTTCTCATGCTATCCATTACGTTCTGCTTGTTATGGCTTTGCTGGTGTACGGAAAGGCGATAAAGAGAGAAATGCTATTTTGGTGTGTCCATGTGCTGCTGGCTGGTGCTTGGAGTGTAGCTGTCATTCTTCCTTATCCGAGGCTTCATTCCGTCTTGGCACCGCTCGGTGTACGGTGGCCTCTTGCTGCTGTCTGTCAGCATCGTCTTCTGCTGTGCATGGACAGCCGTGGCCTCGCAAAGCTGCACACTCAAATGGTCCCTATCACGAATTGCCCTTCTCGAGAACGCTAGTGTTTATGAGTCTTGAAACTGAAAGGGGCTCCCGCACAATTGAGAACGGGAGTTTCCTTTCTTCCTCTCACTCTCCCTACTCTTCTTTCTTCCTATCTGGTCGCTTCACACGCCAACTCTCCTAACTAGTCAACTCTTTCTGCCTAAAGCTTTGCTTACTCAAATTCGCTTTGAATCTTTCAGGAATTAACAAGATTACTTTTGCACAGAGTATCCGCTACATGAATACATTCGCTAGTCTTACCGATTGTTTAGATATTCCTGCCAATTGCGCAATGCTTTAAGCACCTTTGCTGGTTGCCCACACCTACCGTAATTAGTTGATAGCTTGCTAGATGTAAAAGATTACGAGGGCATGGAGATGTTCTGCTGCTGCAAGATCTTTGTTAAGCTATTAACTCTTTCTTCCTTCCTTATCTCTCTCTCTCTCTCTCTATGTCTCTCACTCACTTCATTGTCTCCGCCTGACAGTCGCTCTCCCTCTTTCTCTCTTCCCGTACCGCTATCTTTTTTATTTTTTCTGTTGTATCTTGTGAGATCTGTACAACTAAACGTGCTACTCTATCCAAAATCATATTTTTCATTCGCGATGTCATGTATTCGGCTTCCTTTACATTTATCCCAAGTATCATACCCACTTCTAATTTATGTGGTCACCCTTCAAAGAAGGTCCCGATTGTACTTTCTGTCTTCCCCACTGTAATCTCTCCCTTCCATCGCGTTCCTTCTTTTCTGCCATGCGGGTGAGCCAGTGAATTCGTGACTGCCTGGGGTGGTTTACCGAAGAGTAAGAAAACTTAGAAGCGGAGGCAATGTTGGCAAACTGCCAAGAGGAGACTCGCTAAGGTAAGCCACGAGAAGAAAGGGGCGGACGCGCTTCGGCTTCTGCTTCGTTGATTCGTTGTTAGCCGTTTTGCTGTTGCATAGTGAAAGATGATGATTGCATGGTTGGTTACACATTTTGGAGGTGCTCTCTCAGTCATCCCTTCTCTCTCTCTCTCTCTCTCTCTCTCTCTCTCTCTACCACCCACTTCCACTCTACCCTTCCTCCACGCCCTAGGTACCCTTACTTCTTTCAATCATTGTTGATCCTCTCTTTCTTTTTCTCTTTTCTCTCTCTCTCTCCTTTCTCTCCCCTTCTCGCTGTCTCTCTTATCCTGACCCACTCTTTCATATTCTCCTATCTTGTTGCGGCGTTACCGTTATGACGGAATCTGGAACGTTTCTCTCTCTCTCAGACTTGTATTCTATGTGTCTAGAAGGTTTTCAGCACTGGTTTAGTCGTTTTAACAATGTTTAATTTAATGAACGCTAAGATTTAGATGTATAATGAGCTGTGCGTCTTGAAGGAGACCTAGACGAGTAAGAAGGCGTGTGCCGTAGATCGAAAGCACGCCTGATGCAGTGTAGAATAGGAAAGGGCGGCATGCTTTCTCTCTTTCTCAAGTTCTGCCATCCTCTCACATCTTAGCCCACTGATCGACGAATTCGAATTGCCATTCATGTTGGAAGACACTCCACTTGCACCATTTTATCGAACCCTTTTTGATTCCCGAACATTATATGTCATTTATTACTTCTTTCACGATAACAAATTACACATTAGCGTACCGACTGTCTGTAATAATGAGTAATAAACGCGTATGAGCGAACCTTGTCACACGATTAAGAATACACGCCAAAGATTCTCATTAACTTATTGTTAGGGAATAATTCCGATATGATTGACGAAAATTGCAGACATTTTTGAAAAGACGGAGATGACAATAAAAGTTACAACTTGGCTGCCGTTTGAAGTGACGGAACTTGAACGAGAACCTCTTGAATGGCCGAGACAACTGGAAGACGTTCCTCGTTGAAGATGCGCACCTCAGAGCGGCCACGGCCAAACGAAGCGATGGTGCATTCGATGTGGGAAAGGAACCAGCCACCAGGCTGCCAATAGAATCCCAATAAATCATGTATCTCCTCTCTTTATCCTTCTTTACATGATAAAATTTCTCATCGTGTTCAACGTATTTTTTTAAAGATTGCTAAACTACATAAAAATTTTTTATTAGAATTCATAAACTGACGTTTACAACCGATACTGGATGTAACCATGCAGTGTGGTGCATTGAAGAGATCCAACTGGGATTTACCTTGTACGAAATATTCTTTGTGTCGCCGTCTTTTTCCATCTTCGTTTTTAACACTCTCTCAAGCCCTCCCTCCCTCTCTCTCACTATCTCTCTTTCTCCCTCACTCTACCTCTTTCCCTCACTTCCTGTATTCTCTCTCTCTCTCTTTCACTCTTTCGACTGACTGGAATGCCATTGAGTCTGTACTGGTCGCTGAATGCTCTTCCAATTGCCCAGTCAGAGAAAAGAAGGGCAACTGCTCGGCAGTGTGAGGGCTTTAGAATACCTTTAAATTTAAAAAATTATTAAACCTCTTTGTACGAACTCTTTACAACGAACGTTAACAGAAAAGAAAGAAAGTTTTTTTATTCTAACGTGAGAGGCTGGGATGGAAACGAAGCCATGCAAGAGTTCGCTGCCTTTGCTCTGGCCCTCGTTCATCCTCTCCCTTATTCCTTGCAAGATATTTCGGCGTTTCCACCAGACGAATCTCGTATCCCAAGTCAAAGAAGCACTGATAAGGAAATTCTATTAATCTTTAATCAACAATAGCATACATATGTAAATACATATATGTATCTACATACAAACATACATATTTGACAAGAAAGGAGATATTGGAAGGTCTCTCTGATGTACACATGTATGTACATATGTATGTATGTATGTACATACATACTATGTATGTACATAGTTATGTTTTTAACCTGTGATTCTTAAGTTTGTACCTTGAAGAACCCCACAATCTCACTCTGGCTACTCTCGTTGGCACTGCAGAATATTCGGGCATCTTCATAGTACTCAGGGGAGAAGACCCCGTTGGGGAAAGTAGTTGAGGGACTCGCTTCTGCTCCTTCTTCCATGCACTCCTTGCACATTAAAAAAAACTTTGAGTAAAACGGTTTAGGATAGACACGTCATCTTGGGGTTTTATTAAACGTACTTGTATCTACATACATATTCATAGAACTAAGTAATACTGCTGAAATTCTTTCCACGCTGTTCATGCTATTTACAAAATGTTTCTGACTCCTATATAGGAAGAGCTCTTCATGATAACCTTTTGCAGAAAGAGAAAGATGTTTGCTCGTCATAAGGGATGCTGACCTGCGCAAGAGAAGTGGCGATGAGTTTGCCTGCTTGGAGGACTCTGACTGCCGCGATCCTCTTCACCGGCCATGCTATTTCATACTCCAGCGGCTCCGTGCTGATGCCTGTCAATCATTAGACCATTAAAACATCTTGCCGTAAATGAAGAGAATGCTTTATCACATGACACGCGCAAGGGCAAGAACTGACCATGCGTTCGTCAAGTTCAGATTATATTTATTTAAAATTTATTTTGCAGTGAATATACTGCTGAATAAAAGGGAACGGAGCACCTGGCAGCAGTAATCGGTGGTCAATTCGGCCCACTCTGAAGCCCGGAATCGCTGCTTCAGTAGCCAAGAATGACTCAATCGCGACTTTTCAAGACGTCATTCATTTTCAAATGAGGAAACAGCCGCACGATTAATCTCCCTCGAGGACACGGACAAGCGTCTCTGATATGTCCAGGACATTTTATTGTCCAGGACATATCAGAGACACATGGGAGACATGTCAGGAACACATTTTTAAATTTTTTCCAAGTGAACAGCGAATGGAGGCTTCCAAATGTATGGTTTTTATATATTTGTCCTTTATTTTCTTTATATAACATGCTCACGTTGCATGTTTTGACAATGGAGAGCACAGAACAGTGCACAAAACAGCATCGGATATCTTAGCAATACTTTAAACTTTTGATTTTTCAATACTTCTAACCAGCATTAGAAAACATGCTTGCAGGTATTTTGAATTCTTTTTCAGCAACGCTGATAAAAGTAAACTCCCATAGATATCTCATTCCAATAGTTCATTATGTCAAAACAGAAGAGTTATGAATAACAAGTTTATCAATCAGAACAAGAGGCAGAGAGAGAAAGACTTTGTCGAGGAGTACGAATCTCATGTCGTCGTCTTATTCCTCCAACTCTTCCTTCTTCCCCGTTTTCTTCAATTCGGGGGCGGTGGCGGGTGCGGCGGTGGCAGCAGCAAGCAGTAGCGCCTTCGCCTCCCTTCGAGTCCTTGGTAATCAGTTCGGGCAGCAACTTACCCGCCAGACGAGTCACCACCCAGCTGCAATCTCAACAAGCTCATTACAAGCAGCAACAATAACATATTGAGATGTTGTTGATAACACAATAACACAAGCATCGGAACTGAGGATATTCTCCAAGTCAGAAGTGGACGGAGGACCGAAAGTAGGTACGCTAGACGTAGCGCATATCTTCTGGAAGCACAAAGAATTCTTCTGTTCGCCTGTCAAGTTGGCGATGCTCATCATATGAATAATCAAAAATTATTTGGAAACAAAGCACAGAATTAACGTAAACAAAGCGACAATAGATACAAAGTAAAAAAAAACTTTTGGAACACTTCTTCTCGTGCCAAAAGTACATAACAGCTACAATACGCATACACAGTACGATTGCGCGTTCAATGAGACGAAGTTATATTTTCTGTCTCGGAGACACAAAATGACATAAGGCGTGTTTGTTTTGCCTCTCTTCATATTGCGCACTCTCTCGCCCCCTGAAGATGTCCTGGACATTGTCCCGGACATTCTCGATGTCCTGGACAAAATATTTTTCCAAAAGTGTCTGAGACATTTCAAAGACACACGAGTGTCATATAGGAGACCCGTGTATTAACATAGGACTTTTCCATAGTGTCCGGGACATTTGTCTGCCACCTCAGAAAATGTCTTGGACATGTCTTAGACATTTGTCCGTGTCCTCGAGGGAGATTAATCGTGCGGCAGATAATTGTTAATAATACTCAAACGGTTAATATATTATACTTCTTGACGCAGACTCGTTACCTGCGTAAACATAAGACCTCCGAAGACTCGGGAATTTCCTCGAATCGCAGTTAAATGAGGCGGCTTGCATCTGCAGCAAATGACTACTTCTCCTTCCAATCAGTGACTGTGCACAACTTTCTCTCATATCATAATAATGAAAGAAGGCACAAGAATTTGTTGGGGAGAACGGGCTGAGGGTGGAACCACGAATCGAACATCTCCTCGCTCGGCATCGCAACATTCATTGTCTTCCTCACGCGAAATTGAAACAAAAATTCCTGAAGTATGTAAATAAAATGCATATGTACATACATACATACATACTTGCAAAACTGAATATTGCAAAGATCAGTGCTACTTCAAACACTCTCAAACACATAAAAGAGCTATGTAGGAACAAAGTACGACGGAAGGAAGTGAGTGCAGTTTTGACCACTCTCTTTTTTCTCTTGTTTTCCACAAAAACCTACATACAGTCACGTAGACGAAAACAATGATTGGGAAGTGCACCTGCACTTGAAGCATTACATTTTACTCTGTCATTCTTTTTCGTGGGATACGACGCAAAGACTAAAGTTAAACAGGTTTGACAGCAAGATGCTCTCGATGCAATGTTGCGTCGAAATACGAAACATTAAGGTTTGTCTTGAGTAGAATGGTTAGAGAACCATGCTCCTCCCATCTCAGAATTTTTTAGCGCTGTATTCTTCCTTTGTTAGGGAAATAAACATTTAGTAGATACATATTTGTTTACATAAGTATGGAGGAATATAAAATTATAATAACAAAACGAAACAGGCGTGAAATTATGTATGTACATACATACAGTACCGTCCAACATTGTTGGGTCCGAAATTAATCCGATTAATTAAATTAGTTTAAATAATTCAAACTGGAATTGCGAAGTGCTGAGGACATGACGTGCGATTTTGTCGGAGGGTTTTATGTCTTTTTTCATTGCGCGTCACCCTAGAAAAACCGTTTTTCAAAATATGCCGAAATGACAAAAATCTGACAATTTTTCAATGCTACGCTGTTTAGCGGAATTTTTTACGGGGTGTTCGGCTGAGAAAGCAGCTGGCTGAATCCACAGCCAAACTACAAACAACAAATTAGAGTGAAATTTTCTAAGCGCTTCTTATTTTGTTTGAGTTTCTTCCTCTGTTTTGCTTGAGTTACTTATCATATTTGGGTATAAATGATAAGAAAAATGGAAAATAAGATTTTCTGTAGCAAAAAACTTGCTCCCGCAGAGCATCGAACACCGGACCTTGAGATTCCCAACTAAACGCTGTAGCAATACACCACACCTAACTTGAGAAAGGAAGAATGTACCTTTTCTATCCGGACCCGAAACAGTTATCTCTTGGAATGAAGAAGATCGAAATAAGAGGAGATAGAGGGGGAGAAGGAGAGAGATAAAACAAGATTTAGAGAGATATATTGAACGAAAGAGAGAGAGAGAGAACAACAGAGAAAGAGAGGAGGGGATAGATTGAAAGAGTGAGAGAGATAGAAAGAGAGAAAGGGAGAGTGAGAGTATGTGTGAACGAGAGAGAAAGAGAGAGACAGTAAAGAGAGGGAGAGAATGAGAGAGACAGTAAAGAGAGGGAGAGAGAGGGAGAGAATGAGAGAGACAGTAAAGAGAGGGAGAGAGAGAATGAGAGAGACAGTGAAGAGAGAGAGGTCGATGGCAGAGATTGTCAACTTGTTTCAATGAAAAGCGTTGCAGTGCGTTGGGAGGTCTACGCTTTGCAAAAATTAACCAGACAAGCCCCTTGAATAGTCATCCTCCACGCTTCGTTGGTGAGGCTGCGGACAATGTGCTAGTAAAGATACATTCCATTTCTTCCAAGTTGCGTGTGGTGTATTTCTATAGCGTTTGGCTGGGAATTTCAAGGTCCGGTGTTCGATGCAAGTTTTTTGCTCGCTACAGAAAGTCTTATTTTCCATTTTTCTTATCATTTATACCCAAATATGATAAGTAACTCAAGCAAAACAAAGGAAGAAACTCAAACAAAATAAGAAGCGCTTAAAAAATTTCACTCTTATTTGTTGTTTGTAGTTTGGCTGCTGGATTCAGCCAGCTGCTTTCTCAGCCGAACACCCCGTAAAAGATTCCGCTAAACAGCGTAGGATTGAAAAATTGTCAGATTTTTGTCATTTCGGCATGTTTTGAAAAACGGTTTTTCTAGGGTGACGCGCAATGAAAAAAAATAAAAAATAAAACCCTCCGACAAAATCGCACGGCATGTCCTCAGCACTTCGCAATTCCAGTTTGAATTATTTAAATTAATTTAATTAATCGGATTAATTTCGGACCCAACAATGTTGGACGGTACTGTATGTACAACTAAAAGAAACTCACAACTCAAACTGCTAATCTACATCCTGCACCTGTAGGAAGGAACCGCGCTTATTGTCAAGACCTACAAGATAAATTAACAGAGAAGTTTTTAAATGAGAGCGACCACTGAAAATTGTGCGTGTTTAGAATAACCGCGGCCCTTCGTACCCTCATACGCTCATACAATATTCACAATTTATGAGGCCTGCGAAATAGCACGAGGAATGAGAGAGTGCCTACTCCCCGGGCAGACAATTCGAACTTGCATGAATTATATTTGGTGATCGCCCTCCTTTAGGATGACGTGAGATAGAGAATCTGAAGATTAGTAAGAGATGGCGATGTTGCCGTAGATCTTGTGGCAGGCGACGAAGGCCTGCTGCTTCTTGATGACGGCGTTGAATGGAAGCGACCAGTACACATCCGAAGGGAGGGGCTCATCCTGCACTCCTTTCACTACTCACTCATTTCGAAGCCTTTTTACTCATCCCTCAATTTTTGAAATCATTTTATTTAAGCTTTTAATGAAATAACGGTGCATATAATTATTTTTGAACAAACCTTGAAGAATGTCTTCTTGTTGTCGCGGTAAGTGGAGACGACTCTCTTCTGAGCAGCCATCTGACGGCGGACATCCGTGTCGAAGACGTAGGCCGTGATGAAGAGGCCGAGGGATCGGTGGTGGCCACCACTCTGGAAAGGATGAGAGTGCGAGAGAAGAGTGAAGGAAGAGAGAGAGAGAGAGAGAAAGAGAGAGAGAAAGAGAGAGAGAAAAAGAGAGAAAGAGAGAGCGAGAGAACTTCCGATCCAAGAAGCTGTGCGAGTGACTCCTTCGTAAGTCCCTGTGTCTCGAGAAGGTCATCCATGTTAGGCATGCAGAAGACCAGCTTCAGATCATCGTAGCTGCCCGGGTGGAGACCCTCCTGAATGTTCGAGAGAATCAAGGCTAACTAGTAGAAATTCCTTTTTATTCCTCAAACAGTATTAACATCATTAAGCTAAAACTTGAAGACAAATTTGCCTGGCAAGAGATGCTTTTTCCATTGAGTTGCAGCTGCGCCTGCACCCCGAGACGGTCACCGAAGGTGGAGCACGCATCACAATACAGGCTGAAGAGACGTCAGAGAGAAGAATGAGAGAACAGGGCAGATTGAGAGAGTGTCGGCGACAGCAGAGAGAAGAAAGAGAAAGAGAAAGGAAGCAAACTCTCTAACCACGAGCCAACCCCTCCACATCCATCTTCATCCTGGCGCGCGCAGTCCTCGGGCACGTTCTTCTTGGCCGCAGTCTGGCGAATCTCCAGGTAGATCGAGAAGTTCCCAGCGAACTCCTGAGATTAAACCAATAATTAATGGTAAGTAACAATGGAATAGTCACATGAAGAATGAAGAGATGACAAAGATGAGCCTTGCCTGCAGGACATTGACATGCCCTCCAATGGCATAGCAACCCGGCCTGCCTGGCAGCGACTCCAGCTTCGGGCCGCTGAAGCCGTTGCCGGATTCGAACTCGAGCTTCCGCGACCACTTAGATTTCCCTGAGACAGTGGAATATGAATTGGATAAAGAAGAAGAGACCGATGGGAACCTGCAGAGTATGCACAGGGTTGATGCTTCACCAGCTCGAGGTCGAATTTGATGTCATCGCCGATCTCAACGCCGTTCACAGCCACAGCCAACAAGAACAGAATAAACACCATTCTAAATTGTGTCTTTTATCATATTTAACACCGAGCAATAGCGAAGTCAAATAGAAATGCGATGGAATAGAGAATGAATCTGTTACTTTCCACAACAACTTTCGACGAAATTGGCAAACGCTTAGATGGTAGTTAGCAGAACCTCCGTTAGACTCAGCCATTGAATGGTGGCGCCATTTACAACTACGCCTTTGGCAGCACTTGAGACAGCGTGTTGTGATGCAGCAAGGTCAGGGAGTGATGGAACTGGATTGCCATGGGTGAGAAGAGGAAAAGCAGAGCCAGAACCATGAGAGAGAGAGAAAGAGAAGGTTAGAGAACGAGATGAAACGGAGATAGCAAATGAGATAGAGAAGTGCGAAAAAATGGAAAGAGAAAGGCTGAGATAGATTCATTTTCTGAAATAGCAAGAGCAGCTGGAATACTGAGGATTGCACTAATCTTTTCGAAAATTCTGGGTAAATCATTGGTGAGTAAGCTTTTAAAGTCGCGGCATCCCCGCTTGTTGACTCCCTTTTATCTCGTCCATGCTTGAAGCCTCTTCGCCAAAGGGCAATTACACCGTTTGCGTGTACATCTCAACTTCTCTCGAGTCTCGTTCCGATCTCTCTCGAGCTCTCTCTCTGCCTCTCTCCTTCAGCTTCTTCTTCTTCTCTGCATCTCTCCGTCTCTCAGTGTCTCTTTCCTTCCTCTTCTTCTGCTTCTCTGCCTCTCTCTCTCTCCTCCCCTTCGTCAGAGTGTCCTTGCCATCGAACACAATCTAAGTTCTTCCTCTTGCAAGGGAACGGATGAATGCAAAGCTGTTACGAGTTCATGTCCAACACTTTATGCGTCATTCTTGTGAACGGCCAAGGAAGAAAGCAGAAAACATTTTAATATGCATCATCCGTCTTTAACCGTAATTGTTAGTCTCTGCTTCCAGCTCACAATCACATCAGTTAAATATATTAAGAAAAACACAAGTCAAGAGCGCATTTCTCATTGTCAGACAGAAAGTAAAAGCTCGTATCAAGAAGATACATATGTATGTAGATAGACAAGTAATTACGAAAAGAAAATCAGCTGAGCACCAAAGGATAGGAATTAAAATTTATCTTTATTGGGGTTTTTAATTTGGGAAAATGGCAACTAATGAGATTGATAACAGCACCAGTGACTCGTTCGAACATCAGAAAGTAAATAACAGTGATAAGCATAGAAAAGCGTTTAAAAGGAGTAAACATTACCCTTGGCGATCACTGTTTTGGCTTGCATGGCAATGTTTGTTGACTAGAAGAAAGATGCAGATGAAAAGGACTAATAAGATATAGAATCAAAGATCAATAATCATAGATCATGGAATAGATCAAAGAGTGGTGTCGCCTGCCCTAGGCTCGGAGATGAGTGCGAGATCGGGTCTCCTGAGGAGTCTCTCTCCGCCGCTTTCGTTTCCGCCTGCCGCGTGGGAGGCGCGACGCCGCGCGGCAGCCGCGACTGCTGCGGCGGCTGCCGCGCGGAGGGAGCAGTGCTCCGAGTCGATGTCGGAGTACTTGCGCCAAGTGGAAGTGTCCACGGGCAGACGGTGCCGAGCGGAAGGCCTGTGAATCATTAATCTAAATTAACCACACTAATTAGTATTAAATAATGCAGTTTTAAAAATAAGTAGCAGTAGATAGCAACGATTGTTTTCAATAAAGAGCAAGGAATATTACTTCAATAGCCGTGCTTCATTGAATTGTAAGCATTGAAAATAGAATAAAAAAGACCTCCTGTCCCGATCCCTAATCTTCCCAGCCGAGAGCGGCCTTTCCAACTCGCCCGAGGCTGCGGAGAGGAAACTGCCGGCCGGTCGATGCAGACTCTCGCTCTGCGCACGCCCCGCGCTCTCCTCAGGCACGTCAATCAGCATCGACGGTTCTGCCAAGTCATGATCAAGTTCTCCTCTCCGCATCTTAACTTATTACAAGCTAGCTCTATCTACAAACATACATATTTATGTACATATTAGATATGTACATCTGTACGGACTTCTTTATTCTAGCTAATCCTTTTGCAGACTGGTGGCATTTGTTTGTTTCATCTTGACAATTTAAAAGCGAATGAAAGATGAATGAGGAAAGTGGAGACCTCTGATGATGGCGAAAGTGGAGACTTTGCCAGATGGAGGAACACAGGCGGCAACAATACTGAACAATTACGCGTATTTGAATGTTTTTTTTTCATTTGTGAATGAGAATAAACAAACGCATCTTGGCTGGTTGCTAGCTGTTTCTGCGCCGCAAGTTATCTTTACTTTAATGATTCCAACTCCACCGACTGGCTGTTCCTGAAGTAAGTGCTCCTCGTTGCATTCTGTGGCCTGTCCAACTCTTCCAGTCCGCCTCTCTCAGGTGCAATCTTACTGCTGAAACAAGGAATTATTTAAAAGCAATCAATGATACGTTTAGAAGACAATCAATTTCACAGCGACAGAAAGTTGAGAGAGAGAATGAGAAAGAGAATGAGAAAGAGACAGCGAGAGAGCAAGCAGTACAAAGGACAAGGACAATGTTCGTGAGTAGAAAGAGAGCAGGAAAGTGTTTGATCGCGACTTCACTCCCACGATAGCGATACACAAAGTACTATTTAATTAATGGCTTGAAAGTACTGCGCGGGTCTTGTAGCACTAATTCGATCAATTTTGTCGATATGAATAGGAACCTAGGCCGGTCGAGGTTGCAACGGAGAGACAAAGCGGACGAGGCATTGGAGGGACTGCATGGAATTAAGAGAATCAGGAGAAACCAGAGCAGATATCTTAGCCTTCATTATAAATGAATAGATGTTAGACTCACCAGCAGAAGAGCGACTTGAATGCGAGCTGGAAGTTCTCTGCGTGGACTGCGTAGAGCAGCGGATTCAACGCGCAGTTGATGTAGGGAAACAAATGGACTGCAATTCCAGCTCGGATTTGCATTCTATTTCAAATGTAACAGCAATTCAGCAAATAAACTGACTGATATTCACGACGATTCTCTCAAACTGAGAAATAATTCGAATGCGTAAAATGGAGGAGAAGAGATTGAAGAACCAAAATGGCGACCTCAAAAATGACTATATAGTCAGAAATATAAAGGGAGTTTTCCTAAATACTTTTTTTTCAAGCAGATTATTTTGGCCAACCATAAAATGAATTAGAAGAAGATTGAAGGCTAACCAGCAAATGACATGAAAGATGACGACCCAGAGAACGAGCCGAGTGACGCGGTGGTACGGGGCACGCGTCGACGAAGCACGTTTCAGCCTCTTTGACCCCTGTCATTATTACCGACTTTCACTTTAGTTAACATTGTAACGATGAGAAGATGCTAGTAAACGAAGTAGGTATGCGCATTGAATTATTCCAATCGGCATCTTAGGTTATCGCCATATACAAAGAACTAAAATGTTTATTCATCTACTCAACCTTGACGGCGTCCCGCAGCTTATTTAGGATGTGGTAGTAGCAGAAGACGATGAGAACCAAGGGCAAGGCGAAGATTACGATTGAGGAGATGCTTATGTAACTATAAGAAGATACATCATTAAATATTCATTCCTTATTCCATAAGAACTTGTTGTTCCGAAGATGTGGCTAAGAAAGATATTAAAAGAGACAGATGTTGTTAATTATCGTTTTACACTATTGAACTCAGGAAAAATGAATGTGGCAGTAAAAAAGAGATGTTGCAATTGAATAAGATTAGTAAGAATGTGGAACTGACAGCCGTGCAACATCGGAGTTGGGCCAGTTCGCATAGCAAATCTTCGTCTTCCGTTTTATAGGGTGGTCGCGCAGAAATTCCGGGACGTCCTGAGATTACAAGATACTGATGGAAAATGAGAATGAGAGAGAGAGAGAAGAGAAAGATGAAGAGAAAGAGGAAAATCAAACAAGTAAACAAGTTAATTGATAAAAGAATTTAAAAGTAACTGACATAATTTGCATAAATGAAAAGTGGAAGAGCAAATAAAACTGCAGTCACCCAGGCAAGAAACGATGTTATCTGCAAGTATGACAGAGATTCATTCCTCTTAATTACGCTTTCTTTCTCTCCGTCCCCCTCTCTATCGCTTTCTCCTCATCTCTCTCCGTCTCTGTCGCTCTCTCTTACTCTCTCTCCCTGCCAACCAACCATGGCAGTCCGATAGCTCCTGAACCGCGCGCACCATCCCGCCCTGCACATTGCGCAGTATCTGTCAGCAGCCAGCAACACAACGAAGAGTACGGAAGCGTACTTTCCTAGATGAGAAAGAAAAATATTAATATTAATAAATAAAACGATAAAATGATAGAGACCAGTCGTCTCGCTCCCATGGTATATGGTGCAGGCGAGGGCACCAAAGGGCCAAGCACCAAGCAGCTGAGTGGCAGCGACGAGAGTGAGATTGGCCAGGTAGATGAAGTCAGCCAGGCACAGCCCCACCATGTACACGTTCGTGATCGAACGCATGTATCGTCTGCAGCAAAGAAATTTCCTTTTGACTTTTCAACTATCCATAATCTACCATTCCCATCGATTACATTTGTTCTCCTCGAAATTGATTTTCAAACCCCTAAATCATGCAAGAGTCTTTCCAATGGATCATTTAGTCGATTGCATAAGAAATCTGGACTGACGGCCTGAGGACAACGAGGATAATGACGAGGAGATTGACAGAGCCAATGGCGACGAGAGCGAGATGAGTGACGGTGAGAGCGAGACGGACATGGGCAGTGATGGAATCGGACGAGGACGGAGCAGCTGCAGCCAGGCATTCTACTTCTTTCTTTTTCATTCTTACTTTACCATAAGCTATATCTTTGTCAATAGACAAAGTATTCGAAAAACAAATAAACAACCAGTAGAGGAGGCGGCGGAGACGGAGAGAGCAGACCGCAGAGTAAGCGAGAGATTAGAGGAGGCCGTCCACGGAGACGACGCCATCTGGTGGGGCCGTCTGAGGGTTAAGAAGGAACATTATCAAATGGTCTGATGGGGAACATGCAAGGAGATATCACAGAGAAAGAGAGAGAAGAGAGGAAGGAGAGAGAGACATAAATAGAAAGAACGGAAGTTGTTGTTAAAGGAGACAAGTGTAATGAGTTGAAGACACAACGAAAAAGATCGCGATTGCCATCATTTCGGTCGACGGAGGCAGCAATCTGTGTGCCGTGATGAGATTGAAAGGAAAAGAGAGAGAGGGAGGGAGAGAGAGAGAGAGACTGAAAGGAAGAGAGAGAGACTGACAATGAGAGAGAAAGAGAGAAAAATGGTAAGACAAAGAGAGTCACTTACTCGAAAGGAAATTTACTGAATTTATCTTCTCGTCGGGGAATTTCTCATGCATCAAAATTGTGAATAGACGAGCGTTGTGTCCTTCTCTGGACAGGGAAACCACTTGGATGTCGGGGACAAGAATGTCAATCTTGACTGATTTGCACGCAAAACATCATTGTAAGAAGCAGGAAGTGCACTTCGAGAACAATGGATACTCGCGAGAGCAGCCTCTCTATTGCATCCCAAAAGACTCAAAAGAAAGAGACACGAGGTGCCCATATCCATACATGCAATATACTCGGAACTGTTTTGATGAGTGTCGTAGTCTGCTATGAATGTATGAATAGCGATACTTTTCTCTCCCGATATCGCTCTCTCCTCTTTCTTCTCTCACTCTCTTTCTCTCTCCATCTTTCTCCTTTCCCTCTCTTTCTCTGTTCATCTTTCTCCTCTCACTCTCTTTCTCTCTCCATCTTTCTCCTTTCCCTCTCTTTCTCTGTTCATCTTTCTCCTCTCACTCTCTTTCTCTCTCCATCTTTCTCCTTTCCCTCTCTTTCTCTGTTCATCTTTCTCATCTCACTCTCTTTCTCTCTCCATCTTTCTCCTTTCCCTCTCTTTCTCTGTTCATCTTTCTCCTCTCACTCTCTTTCTCTCTTCATCTCTTCCTTCTAACTCTCCCCAGAAGTGTTGTCATCGAAGAATCTGACGTCTCGCGTCTTCAGCCATCAGAAAGTCACAGGGAATCATCTTTGACCGGATGCTTTTGCCGGTGGCAGCAAACAACCAAGAAGGAGCTACTCACCCACATTTGTCTATCTCTCTCGCCCTCTCAATCTCCCTCTTTGTCTTCTATACTCTCTCTCTCTTTCTCTCCTCTTTCTCTCTCTCTCTCTCTCCTCTTTCTCTCTCTCTCACTCTTATCCTGCTAACCACACTTTCCAGAAGCAGACACATACAAAGAGTCTCTTCTATTGTTGGCCGAGTGGCAAGAGGGCTCAAATTAATTTTATAGGCTAGCGATGAAATTAGATGCCGATTCAACGTGGTGAGACAATCAAATGGAGCTCTGTCATAGGAAGAACACGTGACCGAAATAAGACACCCAGAGCATTTCCATAGATCTCCCGGTTCTCACTAGACTTTAGCACTCTCAAAAACACTGCTAGTTCTTTCCTGATCAAGGCTAAAGGCTTTCTGAAATTGTTGAATTGTTTGCAAACTTTTCTTGACATGGATTAGTCAAGGCATTTCTTTTGGAAAGTTCAATTGCGAAATTTAAGTGCATGAAAATGTTTTTAAAATTATTCACAAATCTAACCGTCTTGCTATCATTATTTACAAAAAAAGAGTTGATGTATAGAGGCTAAAAGTTGCCGCGAGTGCTGGGCGACCCATTAAGTAGTTCGCTCTTCTTTTTAATATACGGCGAAGCAGAGACAAAGCTATTATTTAGTCCTGCTCGGGACTCACAAAGGGCATGGAAAGAGTTGCTAGTAGTAGTAATGTATGACGTCACTCTGTATCCCCCAAGCACAGAATGAAGGAAAACGTGCGAATTGTGGGGGATGCGCGGAGAATCCCTGCCGTTCCTTGGGAAAAGAGGCTAGCAATATCTTTGAAAGGAGTAATAAGAAGGGGGGAGTAGACGATGGAAGAGAGAGAGAGTGAGAGAAAGAAAGAGAGATAGAGAGAGAGAGATAGAGAGAGAGGGAAAGAAAAAGGTGGGGAAGCGGAGGAGTAGCCCCAACACTTCATTCGCGCTCTTCTTCATGAAACCAATTCCTTCTTCTGTCGCTTTTCCAAATAAACAGAGCCCCCCTCTTTGTTCATTTCATGCACGGCGACGTATCAGGGGGCCTTTTTGCTTTTGCTCTGCGAGATCTCACTCTCTCTCTCTCTCTCTCTCTCGCGAGATCTCACTTTCTTTCATTCTCCAGTTCAATCTTCTTCTTCTCTCTCTCTCTTTCTTTCTCACACTCTCTTTTTTTTGTCTCTCTTAGTCTCTTGATTTCGAGTACGCACAACACTTGACACTTCGACTCATGTTCCGCCGCAGGCAATTTCATGCTGCGAAAGAGATAGAAAAAGGTCATAGACAGACTAGTAAGTCTAGCAGCAACTCCCGCCGAGGTCTCCTCTGATATCTCTTTCACGCGCCATTTGCACTCTCTCTCTCTCTCTCTCTCTCTCTCTCTCGTTCTACAATGGCGTGGGAGCGGATGCTGACCATGAAAGGTGCCGAGATAATCGGCCGAGTAAGATCAAGGAGAAGCGGGCAACGCCAATCTTCTGAAGAGGTTCACGAGGCATTCCGAGGAGAGGCACGCACAACAGAAACCCGTGAGTACACGAGAATAAAGAAGATGACAAGTTGTGAGAATGAGAGAGAGAGAGGAAGAGAGAAACAAAGAAAGAGAGAGAGAGAGATGGAGGAGGCAGACAGAGTGGATGAGCATGCTTGTAATGGCGAGGAGAGAAGAAAAAGGATGCAGCCAAGCAGGAAAAAGAGACGAATTAATAAAGGTAATTGTGAGAAGGGCAGAGAAAAGAAT
The DNA here is from genome assembly GCA_945643635.1 of Allodiplogaster sudhausi. Taxonomy (NCBI): domain Eukaryota; kingdom Metazoa; phylum Nematoda; class Chromadorea; order Rhabditida; family Diplogasteridae; genus Allodiplogaster; species Allodiplogaster sudhausi. The sequence continues at coordinate 11,375,394 of CALZFC010000006.1, read as the reverse complement.
AGGAGGGAGATGAGAGGGATGACAGGAAAGAAAAGGGAGATAGGGAATAGTGGGAAGAGAGGAAAAAGATGGAGAGAGGGGAGAGAGGGAAGGCAATCGGAGGGCGACCGATGAAGGCAAATGGGCTGAGAGGCACCGCTCATTGCCCAGGGCAGCTTCTTCTTCTTCCTCGACGGCTTCTGCTATGATGGGAAAGGAAAGAGGAGGGCTATCCGCCCCCCCCCCCTTTCACGGTTAGAGTTGCTGTTGCTCTTTTAGCGAGCAGAAGCGAGTGCAACGAAGTGAAGGAGAGAGAAGGCGAGAGAGTGAGAGGGACAAAGAGAGAAGAGAAGCAGAAAACGAGAAAGAGAGAAACAGAGAGGATATTGAAGGATAATGAGACTGAGACAACCAACACGAAGAGAAGGGCAAATCACGAAGAAAATGCACGGACGGAGACAATTAAGAATCTGCTCCCTGAAGTCGACGCTGTGGCTTCACGCTATGTACATTGTGTTGAGGATCAGAGAGGGAGAGAAAAGAGAGAGAAGAGAGAAGAGAGAGAGAGGAGAGAGTGGGAGAGAGAAGAGAGAGAGCGAGAGAGGAGAGTGAAGAAGAGAAATTTAGAATAAAGGGGAAGAGGAGGAGGAGGACTGAGAACGAGGGAATCACAAAATGTACGTTCTCAAAGCATGAGAAAGTGCGGCTTATTCTACGAAGTTGTAAATGTTTCTGTATGTAGATGTCCCTTGCGCAATCTACTCCATTCAATCATTAAAAAAGACATGATCTTTACGATTTGAATCACCCGTTTACACTTGAATATTTTTGCACCAAGTAACGCTTCATTTTATCATTCTATAAGTTTCTCCTATTCATATTTCTTGGTTAATTAGCTGAACAACTGCAATGGCAGCTAACCCTGAACTCATTCTGCAGCACGAAACGAGCGTCTCCAATGAAAAGGCGATTCATGAGCAGGTGACATCAGTTATTGGTCCACATGGCGTAGGAAAAAGAGCGTCGAATAAAGAGAAGAAGTAAACGTATTCGCATGACTCTGTAATTGAAAAGCTGGCCGGAAGCACAGGTGCATCGCCAGAAATGTTCCTTGCAGCGGAAGCCATCCTACGAAAGAATGCACTGCATTCTAGTACTACAATTTGTCACTTCTGCTAAAGCTTAGATGTAAAAGGAGACATTTAAAAGATCTCCAGGGAAATGAATAAATAAATATTCCTTTGAAAATATACAATCATCAGCAGAATCTGTTTTCAATCTTCCATTCCTGAATAAGATAAAGATTGTTCACTCCCGAATGGCGGCTTATTTGGATCAAGATGAAGCGCTTTGTCTTTGAAACTCTCTGGGTATGTGAAAACAGATTGAAGTATAAGATATCAAATTCCCGTCGGGGAAAGAAGCAACTAAGGTTATTGCCTTTTTGATAAGTCTTTCCTTACTCACTTTGAATTGTTCGAGTCTCCGCGTACTTTCTTTAATCCATCGCAATGGCCGAGACATTTGAAGCGACTCACAAAAAGGCACGATAAACAGTTCATCTTCTGCTCCTCTTACATACAAAGTGACTAACAAGTAGACAACCGGAGGGAGGAGCACGGAGAGGGCCGCACCAGCCATCTCCCTCTCGCACACTCCGAATGACGCACGAACTCCTTTTCTTGCTAATAGAGAGAGAGAGAGAGAGAGAGAGAGAGAGAGAGAGGACGATAGAGAGAGAGAGAGAGGACGATAGAGAGAGAGAGAGAGAACGATAGAGAGAGAGAGAACGATAGAGAGAGAGAGAGAGAAAGCAAGAGCTAGTCTCCTTGTTTGCATAATTCTCTTGGAAGCGTGAAGGCATCTCATTGCAACTAACGCATGTGTGAGACACTCGAGAAGGCGTGCCGAGAGTTGCCAAATTATAGAGTAGAGCAAATTTAAGGAGTGTAAGAGAGAGAGAGAGACGGAGAAAGCGAGAGAGAGGTACAAGAGCAGACGGAGAGGAGGAGGGTGCTGAAAGGGAGGATGAGACGGAGGAAATGGAGCAGGGCGCGAAATGAAGCAAAAGAAATAAGGAAGATAGTGAGGTCAAGATATAAAATGAAGAGAATCAAGAGGAATCAGAGAAAAAAACATAGCGCTAGCAAACGACAAACAAGAGTAATGATTACAACCGGGTGAGAATGATGCCTCGCAACAGAGATAATTCTCAATACTTCCTAATAGAAAACCTCGTTAATGAAATTTTTATCTGGGTGCAATATGATACAGTTGGAATATTAACAAGGAACATGAGAGAAATGCACTCTGGAATATGGAGTGAAAACAGAGCAGTGCTGTCATTTCAATGAAGGAGGAAATGAAAGATGTCTGAAAACTCTGAGATTGTAGAGGGTGAGCTCATTGCTGTGGCAGTGAGTTAAGGGTGGACGAACACACGACTTATTTTCACATTCTGGGACTTTTGATATTGTCAAGATGCGAAAGCATCTTTCCGGCTATTCTTCTCGTTGCCACTCGCACCCTTTCCATCAACTCCCTCATTCCTTGCCCTTTGTCTCCGATCTTCACTTTTTATATACTTTCTTTTTCTTTTTCTTCTTTTACTTTAAAGAAGCCAAAGTTCAGTTAAATAGATAAAGAAGTGCGTATGAATCGAAATAAAAAACAAATGAAACATCGAATTCAATTCAAGCCATCCGAAACGTGGCCATTTCTAAAGGTAAATACATTGTAGACATTGAAGAAAAAGTTTTAAAATTGAGTTTCAGCTAACGTCACAAATGACACGCACTTCGTGAACATTTTGCATACAACTGCCCGGAAATATCAACGTTCCACCGCGAAAATTGAAGCATTTGTCGTTGCCCTGAGAATCGCCACTAACGCGAACTCAGATGAGCTCCATTGAACGGAGCCTCTGACGTGAGTGAGTACGGGAATGTAATTCACAACTGGATGAAGTGGAATGGCTCTACGTTTCTTTCGAAGGCAACTTTATGAAAGGAAATTATAAGGAAATCGAGGACGTGTCCGATGAAAAGTGAGGGAGGAGACTGAATGAACGAGAGAGCAAAATCCTCGGAGACATTAAAGACCCAGGCAGCATTCAATGGAGTTTCCGAGAGTGTCGAAGAACAGTGAATGATTGAAATCGTCGAATTCTGAGAGAAAAGTGAATTAGCCTAGACAATTCGACCCTTGTGGTTCTTACCAATAGAGTTGTAGAACTTTTGGTGTGTTCTTGCAAGAAATTGCATGTGAAATAAATTGAGCTTATCTACTTTATCGGCTAAGCCATTGACAGAAATCTAAAGAGGAGCGAAAGGACCAGTTATGCATGCTGCACAAGCAAACACCGACATGCCAATTAGCGGGGGTGGGTGAGTTGGAGCTACATTCTTTTATACAGACTATATTTTATTACCCATTTATTAAATGCTGCCTTCCAATTGAGTTCAAAGAATGATTATCAAATATTCACAATAAATTTTTTCCTTTTGAAATTCATCTTTCTGATGGCATGTGAATGACTGGTCAGACTGCATATGATTTCACACGCCAGCGTGAAAAAGGTAAAAAAAAGCTTAGGGAAGTTTGAAAATTCAGTTTGATGCTTCACCTTTCTTTTCTCTGCTTCTTTTGCTGCCTAACTCTCTTCTCTTTCGAATTATTTCTCTCCGTTTTTTCTTGACCTCTTTCTCTCTCTCCCACTCTCTCTTTCTCTCTTTCGATCTCGCTCTCTCTTTCTCGCCCTCTCTCTCTCCTTCTCTCTCTCCACTGGCATCCCCGAGGAACCTAGTGATTCGGAGACCTTTAAACGAATAGAATCGCATGAATAGCACCCGTCTCGCGGCAAATCTGCCTTTCTTCTTCAACTCTTATCTTTCGTCTCTTCATAACAGCTTTGAAAAGAAAGTTCGACTTTCGCTGAAAATCTTTTTCGTCTAAGACTTTCGTCAAACTCGTCTACATAGTTCAAAGGAATGCAGTATTTTGATGTTGAGACTAAACAGACAGAACAAAGATGATCAGCTATAAGCTTCCACATATTCTGTCATTACTGGGAAACCACTGCGCTCAAGATAAATGAGTATTCATTAGCAATCAACTCCCATCCAGTGTTAAAGTTTTTGTACGGTTTCTGTGAAAATTGACTCATTAATTGTATAATAAGAATGTACGAACGTATACATGTCAGTATATGAATGTACATATTTATTTCAAGCCATCAAACTTCTAGCGTATTTATCTTTCAAATAATTCTTGCTCAGGTCACTCAGGCTAAAGAACGCCTCGTGGATAAAGAGAACATCTCTAATTGAACACGCAAATTTCGTTAGTGCACCAAGTGAAGTGGAAAACAATTGGAAGTAAGCGCCAGGTACGAGGTACAGGAAGGGAGTACTTCTGGAGGAGATATGGAAGTAGTCAGGGCTTAAAGTAGTTATTCAACATGCGCAAGGAGAGTGCAGCAGGTGGTAGAGAGAAGGATAGCGGTGAAGAGAGAGAGAGAGAGAGAGAGAGAGAGAGAGAGAGAAAGAAAGAGAGAAAGAGAGAGAAAGAGAGAGAGAGAGAGAGAGAGAGAGGAATGAAACAGAGGGTGGATGAAGGGATGAGTGAAAAAGGAGGAGGAAGCAAAGAGGAGAGACAAGAGACTCCAAACCCATTTCCTACCCGTCATTCCTGTAAGAAATGCGGCCATCAAATTTGCCACAGGCGGCTTTTCGTGAAACAGCAAAGAAACAAAGGAGACTCAGAGAAGAGAGGGAGCGAGAGAGTATGGAGATGACGGAGAGGGCAGAGAAGCAGAAAGCATTAGCATCGCGCGGCAATCTCTGAGACGGCGAATCACGCCGCGAAGGCTGTCAGCCACCGGCAAGGCTGACGTGTTTCAGACGGAGGAAAGCGCACACAATGCCATTTCCGCTTTCCTCCCCTCTCGTTCTCTCTCTCTCTCTCTCTCTCTCTCGTTCTCTCCCTCATTATTTCTCTATTTATCTCCTCGCCCTATCTCTCCTTATAGCTCTTCTTTTTACTCTTAATCGCTCTCACCCTCTCACTTTTTTACACTCTTCTGAATATTTTTTCTCAGCTTCTCATCTCATTACTCACCTTGCCAATCTCGTCTGCTACAATGTTCTAGGTTCTTAAATCCCCGCTTCGCTCCTTTCTCTCTCTCTCTCTCTCTCGCTTCCTGTCCCTTCCCTCCGCAAAAAGCAAGGCGGGCAAGGAAAGAGAGAAAGAGGAGAGTGACAAACAAAGGAAAGTGCATCAACATGCCTTGAGCATCACGACTGCCACCCTCAGAAATTGCCCTTGTTTTCTCAGCTTTGGCTGTCTGAACGAATCGAGACATGCTGACAAGTGCGACAAGGAAAGAATCTATTTTACCTCCCTCTTTACTCTCTTCTGTCCACCCTTTCTCTCAACTCTCTCACCCTTCATCTCGTTCTCTCTCTCTCTCTCCTCCACTCTCTCTCTCTCTACTCTCTCACCCTTACCTCGTTCTCTCTCTCTCCTCCACTCTCTCTCTCTCTCTACTCTCTCACCCTTACCTCGTTCTCTCTCTCTCCTCCACTCTCTCTCTCTCTACTCTCTCACCCTTACCTCGTTCTCTCTCTTTCCTCCACTCTCTCTCTCTCTCTACTCTCTCACCCTTCCCTCGTTCTCTCTCTCCTCCACTCTCTCTCTCTCTACTCTCTCACCCTTACCTCGTTCTCTCTCTCTCCTCCACTCTCTTCCCATTCATCATCCTGTCCACTCTCTAGACTTGTTTTCCTTCCTCCCTAAATCATTAACCTCATCATAATATCCCCCCCCCCGGCAGTCGACTCAAGCTGTTCAATTATGACATCATTTTGATATGAATTGTCTTGTTTCGCTCAGCTGACAAGCAATCAATCGAAAAGTGTAAAAAGAAGATCTCAAAGTTATGATGAAATCCAGCGAAAAGTCATTAGAGTGAAAGATATTTGGTTATATCCAAAACGTCAAATATCGTTTGTCCTGCAAGTTATTGAAATGAGCTCGTCAAATGATTCGGGCATCTCACTCGGAAGTGAGAGCAAAAACAACTACATCCACGTGTACATGCATACATTTATTCAAGCAACGATTCGACGTGGGCGAGAAAGTTATGGCGCGTCGTTAGCAGTCAAAATAATTCACAACAACGCTCTTGACTGAGGGTGTAAACTAGGACGGTGAGCCAGAGAGAGAGAGAGAGAGAGAGAGAGAGAGAGAGAGAGAGAGAGAGAGAGGAAGAGAGAGAGAGAGGGAGAAAGAGGCAGGGAGAAAAAGTGGCAAAAAGAGAGGTGGAGAGAGAGATGCAGGGAGACAGAGAAGCTGAGAGAGAGAGAGAGAGAAATAGCGTAAAAAATTAGATAAAGCATGACAGGGGAAAGATGTAAAAAAGGGAAAGGTACGACAGGAGCAGAAAAGTGCAGAGACTGCCCCGAATACGCCGCGCAACAACTTTTTCAGACTTCTTCCCTTCGTAATAAGCTTGCTTCAATGCAGAAAGGCCGGCACATATAATTCGATTGGATTCTATTGGTGGGTCGAATTTTTGGGCTCACTTGTGTTTCTTAACTTTTGACTGATTTTCAAGGTATGAATTTAAAAAAATTAATATCATATGGCTGCATTCAGAGAAGCTGTGTGCAATTCCTTGCACTGCTTTCAGAATTCACAAAGAGTATCTGGACCCTGCGAACCAGAGAAAGACCTCTCATAATGCAGCTGGAGAGGGCCCTCCGAATGTTTGTCCAGATAAGAGGATGGGGCAGGCTTGTGATGCTAGAAGGGCTTGAGTATGAAGAATCTTAGAATCTTTTTTTTGCTCAAGCCCTTTCATTTATAGGCTGGAGTAGAACAGCTTTTTTCCCTTTTTAAAATCAACCACTTCTCTGAGCATCATCAAATGCCTTATGTAGTTTTAGTGTGGCATTAAGCTGTGAGTAAAAGCACGGTGTTGAAACATAGGACTCCTTCCCGACAGAATATTTAAGGTGGGAATGTTGAGTGCTGAGAAGGGAAGGAGGGGGCCTTTGGTGCCCGAGGCTGTGAACGTGGCTTCTCGTTGTTTGTGTCTTGGTTGGACGTCCTGGAAACTGAGACGGAGAGGGAGAGAGAGAAGGAGAGAATTAGAGAGCGAAGGAGAGAAAGAAAGAGAGAGAGAGCAGATGAAGGAGAAAAATAGCACATTAACAATGCCACTTCGGCCTACGCCAGAATCTCCGTGATTCACACAAATAGAAAGATAGGGAAGAGAGAGAGAGAGAGAGAGAGAGAGAGAGAGAGAGAGCGAGAGAGAGAGCGAGAGTGAGAGAGAGCGAGAGAGCGAGAGAGAGAGAGATGTGAAGCGGTAAAAAGGAGGTAAATGGAAGAGAATAGAATTAGAAAGATACTGGCGACACGAGAAGGAGCCTCTATTTCCCACTTCATCGAAGACAACTTCTCCATGGCCACGAACACGCTTGGCTAGCACATTGTCCAGTCAGAAGGAGGGGGTTGAGGAGATAACGGAAGATGTATGAAAAGAAGTAGAGAGACAGAGAAAGAGAGAGAGAAAGAGAGAGAGAGAGAGAAAGAGAGAAAGAAAGAGAGAGAGAGAAAGAGAGAGCAAAGAACGAAAGTAGAAGTGTAAGGACAGAAAGAAGAGGGAGCTTTTATTTTTATCAGCTTATCCTTCCAGAAAGAAATGTAAATACGAACAGACTGACTGGAATTTATATGTTTAAGCAGAACGTAGACTTGGGGATTATTTGAATTAAAGTCAATTGAATCCTCCATGAAAGAAGATACAAACGTTTGTTGAAAGATTAAGGAAGTCTAAAGAAAGATGACAAGAAACCAGAGTAAAACCAGAGATCTTCTCCGTTTTTCAGACAAAGATGAAGTTGAAGATGAATTGACATGACGAATGACAGGCCTATTAATAAGATCATACAAAGAATTCACGACGTGAAATGGAAAGGCGCAATAGCAACCAACGGTTTGGAGGGAGAACGCTGGCTTCATTTCTTATTCCAGACTTCCGCTTCTGTCTTTTCTGCTTCAGCCTTCGGCTTCCACAACTTTTTTGTTAACTTAAAAATCTGAATGGCCAGGCTGTACTCAGGTGAGTGTAGGAAGAGAGGGTGAGACATAAGCATGGGGCTACACCAATACCGTATGCCATACATATTTCTCCTCCTAAAACCGAGTGTAAAAATTTACGAACGCTTATCATTTTCTCTCTCTCTCTCTCTCTTTGTCGCTCAAAAATCTGCTTCTATCATACTCTCTTTCACTATTCTAATAATGCACGAACTAAATCCTGAGATCTCGTTGATTCAGGAAACTAAGCACAAAAATTAATCATAGGGAATAGTTGATGTGATAGAACAGGAGAGAGAGAGAGAGAGAGAAAGAGAAAGAGAGAGAGAAAGAGTGAGAGGGAGAACCGAGTGTCCTTTACCCTTTTCGAGATAAGCAAGGGCCGGGGCGTAGAAATGGCATTATGTTACGTCTCATGCTCTCTACTCTGTATCCCTCCTCTTAACCATTCCTTCACTGTAGTTGGCGATATCTATATCCCATTCTGCCCTCTCTCTTCTTGCATGTTGTTATTACAAACACGACACTGCTCTCTTCTGTTGTGCAACTCTGGCTGGCCCTCTCCTGTCTATTTCTATCCTTTCTTGTTCTGCCCCTTATGAATAGCTAAATGAAGTCTCTTCCTTTCTTCTGAGAAGTCCTCTCCCAATGTACCACTGTCCAGTTTCCCCTTTCGCCTCCGCGGCTTTCCGCTCAATGATTATGACTCGAACTTAACCTCGTCATGGGAAGGAACGACAAAAATCCGCGGCTAATTCACGCAAGAGCCAAAATGTGACTTCTGAAGAAAAGCACTTCATGACTGATATCAGCCAACACGCGACCATTTCCTCAGCAATCTTCTTCCGTTCCAAATTCTTACCAGCCATTTCCAGAAGCAATCATTTATGACTTGTAAGAACAGCAAAAAGCAATTGCGAAGCAGACCCCACTAAAGATGACTCTACCACGAAATGAAAATTCCGAGTGGGAGGAGACAGTAACCCAGAGGATGACAAGGGGAGGCCAGAAAATGAAAGCAAAAATATGAAATGAAAAGCGCATTAAAACATGGATGCATCGAGTGCATGGTCACAACTGTCACACAGTTGAAATTCTTTTCTAAAGAAAGGAAGAAAAGATGATATTGAGCAACAAAAAGTCCCCCGACCTCAAAGACAACGGATTTCACTGATTCCAATTTGGCCAAATCTCCTCTTTCGAATGAGCCAGCAAAACAATCAAAGTGTGAGCCGTGTCTGCTGAAGCCGAGGGACCATCACCAGAAGATGTTCTTTTCCAAACAGGGACTGCGAATTAACAACCATTCCATTCGCCAACAGAGCGCGTTCAACAAACAATTCAAGCAATCAAGGGAGAGAATATTATAGACAACAATGAAAATTCATAGAAGAGAGGGCAAGAAGAAGCCCACTAAGAAACCTCTTAACTCAAGATAGAACAAACCAAAGGATTACCATAAAATTGAAGATAGAACGGTGCATAGGAACAATATTAACTACAACAGTAAACCGTGGTTTGGTTGTAACCATCAAAGGATGACATCTTGGATGAACGGGGACATTAAGCGGCAGAGAGCAGCTGTTGCAGGGTTTCCTTCTCCGCGTCGGTTGTCTGGGAAGACGCAACAACGGCATGGAACATCTCCTGGTTGCCCTGCAATAGTTGCTCAATTCCATTTCTCCGTATAGAATTTTTGCTTACTCTGGAGACCATTACATGATTTCCTTTTCTAGGTAAATGCATAATGCCTCGGGCGAACCCCATGTATGTAGTTCATAATATATGCGCATAAATTATATGTGGATACGACATGAGAGGGTCGTACCTGCATGTGCTTGAGGATATTGATGAGCCTTAGCTTGACAGGGGTACTCTCCTCGCTGTCGTCGAAGGCACTGTGGTGGAATGCCTGAAAGGAGATAGGATTACAGGGCAGAAGGAGACAGAGAGCCAGAGAGAAAGATACAGAGAGAGGGATATATAGAAAGAGAGAGAGAGAAAGAGAGAGAGAAAAGAGAGAGAGAGAGGTAGAAAGAGAAAAAGAGAGAGAGATAGAGAGATAGAGAGAGAGAGAGGGGTAGAAAGAGAGATAGAGATGATCATGACAAAATTGTGCCGTAGCCTAACAAATTATAAATCAATAAATCAATCTTCTACAGCTACATCCACAATTTCAGCTCAACAATCCAACTATCTTCACCAGCCATTTTCTACAAGCATAAGGAGCCTTCCTTTAACAGACACTCTCCACACAACAAATGTAGCGATTAATTGAAAAGAGAAGCAAAAACTATCCCCTCGTGCACATCAGGAATACAATACTCAATGAATCATCTTTGGATAAGATATATACAGTTCATCGTGGTTTTCAATCAATCTTGGGAATCGATTACCTTGACAATGATGTCGAGGATTCGTGGAAGATTCGCGTTGTTGACTCCGAGGACAACCGGGTGATTGTTCTGAAATTTAGTTTACAGATCAGCAGAATTGAGAGTGGGAAGAAAATTCCATCAGGTAGGAACACATTCTTGCAGCCAAACATTACTGACAAAAGAATGGAATGAAAAGAACAGCCTAAAAAGTACCTCAACGAGCTCCGCCAGGAAGTCATAGACATGGACGGATTCTTCCTGGTCCTCCTGGATCGGCAGCCAGGAGATGAAGGCATCCAGGTACTGTAAGAACGGCACTCCCAGCTGACATACACAAAACTACAACGCGTACATCACAATATACAACAAATTTAGAATTACCTTAGCATATTAACTGTGAAAAAAAGGAAAATGGCAATCTTGCGCACCTGCGATATATCAATGCCTGCAGAGCAATGGCGGAGAATCTTAGCGACGGAAGAGATGCCATTCTCAGTGGCCACCGTGCTCTCTTCGGTCGAGCGCGCGTCCTGAAGCACAAAGTTAATCATGCAAGGAAAGAAAGAACTGCCAAGAAACGAACCGTCCGAGAAATCATTCCTGCAATCGCAGGAAGCGCAGCAATCGCCTGAGGGGCCCACTCCGCGCCGCCATTCAGCTGGAAACAAATCAGTTGGAGAAAGATAGATGAGCTGGAGCAGCCGAATTTTTTTCTGAAGAGACTGACCGCCATGGCTCCGAATCCATATGCGGCTGCTTGGCGGACTTCGGGGAATTCGTCGTTGACTCCGGCCACAAGCACCTGGCAGATCTGGGGCTGGTAGCGGGTGGCGTGCTGAAATCTAGAGACTTGCACCACGCAGATGCTCAACTCCCCCAACCTGCGGCGCGAACTCGACGAGGTCATCAATGACGCAGAGCCCGTATTGGCGGTCCGAGTAGGGACGAGCAGCATCGATGAGTTGGAAGAAGATCGGCAGATGAGGCTCCAGCAGGACAAAGAAGTCCGCGCCGAGTGTCTGCATAGATCATCTTGTCTTCTCATTCAACTGTCCATGCCACCAACCTTGAATGCGTTGTGGATGACATCGGTGAGTCTGGCGAGGACTCCGACCTCCTCCTCGGCCTCTTCGTCCAGTTCCTCCTTCGCCTCGTCTGGGTCTGCGTCCTCATCATTCTCCGCCTCCTCTCTCTCCTTGCGCCGTTTCTCGTACTCTGCCATCTGCTCGCCAATCATCTTGACGATTCCGGCAATTTCCTCAGATGTCAGGCCCTGAAAGATCATTTCAAACCAACTTTCATCATCTCATCTTAAAAAAAAGAATACAGGGCGTTTTCTTGCTAAATTCTTCACGATTTTATTCACCAAAGACAATAAAAACAGAAGACTACCTCCCGACCGAGCTCTCCAATGCACTCCGCAATGGCATTGATGAACTCAGCAGTCACGTCCACCTCGACCTCGCTGTTCAGCGCTTCCTGCAGCGCTGGCCAGAATCCTTCCCACAGTCTGCAAGCATTCCTTTTCAGCTCAACTTCGCATAAACATTGGAATTTTAGAATATGTTTGCAAAAATTGAGGCCATTATAGAGAATGAAAAAAACAGATGCACCAAAGTAAAATGATATAGTTGTTTCGGACCTCCGCATGGCCGGCACTCCCTGGTGCTTGACGCAGGCCAGGAGATGCTGCAGGCACTCGGCGGCAGAGGCGCGCACTCCCTCGTGGAAGAAGAACTTGAGATGACTCACCATCAGCTTCGCCACCTCGTCCACGTAAGGCGCGAATGCTCCTGCAAGTAAAGACTCTTTCTTGATTCCATGAGCAGTCGAGATCCTCCACCGACCCTTGAGTTCTCTTGCATAGCAGACGAGCATGTCACAGGCAGTGGCCTTCTCCTCGATTCCAGCCGTGCGAATGCCGAAGTTCTTCTTCTCTCCCACTGAATGGAATGTCCACGCGGGGTCGTCGTGGACCTCTTCGTCTGAATATAAAAGGAGCCACGGTAAACTGCTATTTGAGTCTATATTTCATCTTTATCCACCAAGCTTCACTTTACAATGACGAAGGATAAAAAGGAATAAAGCGGCTGCTAACCATCAACGACGGCGACGTCTGGATTGTAAGAAGCAGCACGCATAATGGCAGGCATCACCATCGGCAGGTACTCCGCGAAGGCCGGACCCAGAACCTGCCAAGATCAACCTCTTCTCTGTGCAAGTTCACCCGAAATATTGAGTAGATCAAAGTACCTTGCAGATGCGAGTCCAGCTGGAAATGAAGTAGCTGCACTGCGGATCATCGGGCTCCATGTTCTCCATCGACGGGCCGATCGACTGCAAGGCAACTCATACTTGCTACGCAGAAATCTAGTCGACATTCACCACTTTTTACAACTGATAATGAGGCCTCCTCACCCGCATGATATGCTGAGCATCAGCCTGGAACTTCTCGGCGCCAACAGCGAGGCCAATGAGAGAAAGGCACTCGATGGTCTTGCCACGAAGGAGCTTGGCCTGTAAGAGACACTCTTTTACCATGTCAGATCAAAAAGATTTAGATCGAAAGCACCTTGGCATCCTCCGGATTCGAGTTCTCGAGAATGTACTTGAGAGGAGCAACGAGCTTGTCGTAATAGTCTACGAAGAGTTCTTGAGAAGCATCAGCCACCGAGGCGATCGTTGTGATCACCTGGAAACATCTACCATTGATTTAGCAAGAGGAAAAGGAACGGGGAGAGTGCAGGCCTGCTCGAGAATTAGTTTCTTGTTCTGCTCGAGCATCGACTTGAAAGTCTGCTCAAGAACTTGTTCCAGAGAGTTCATCAACGCCGGCAGATAGGCAGATATCACAGCCTGGAATGGTACACTTCTTGACTCATCATTCTGAATCCTGGAGGAATCGAACCTTCGGACAGTCCTCGCTGAAGTTAACAATTGCAGCACCGGCATGCGCGGAGACACGGGGCACCTTCACATCCAGGACGGTTTGGATCAGGGCTGGCAGGACCTGCGAATTAATTAAATAGATATGGTTCAAGCAACTATTGAAGATGTATTCCAGAAAATTCAACAAAATATATAAGATAGAACAGTTTTGTTTTTGAATTAGAAGAATGTTTTTAATTCGCAATAAGCACAGTAACAAAGCGCTGCAAAGGAAGGTATAATAGCAATCTACAAGATTAATGACCTCGGCGTGGCACTTCTTCTGAAGAGTGGGGGCGAAGTCAGAAGACATCTGCCCGAGTGCATTGCATGCGGCGTAGCGGACGCGAGGGTGCTGAAAGGACATTATTTATACAGTTTCGCATAATGCTAACACACAGGCAATTCAACATTTTCTACTTAAAGAAGTAGAAAGAATAATCTCGACAATGCTGACTGACCGTGTCATTGAGGAAGGGCACGATAGTCTTGACGATCGTGACGATGTGGGGCTCCATGGAGCGCTGGCAGCCCTCGCCAATCGTGGACAGACCCATCAGACCGGCGTGACGTTTCTTCCAGTCACCTGAGAGTACAAAGGAGAGTGATTTGAAAATGAAAAAGGAAAATGACGAACTGTCGACGAGGAGCTGGTTGGCGATGGTCATGAAGATGGGCACGATGACCTTGCCGTTGAGCGCGCAGGCAATTCGGTCCAGAGAAGACTCGCCGACACCGACCGATCTGAGGAAGAGAACTTGTCTTTCTCTCAACCATTTACAAGACAAGTGAATAACTTACTCTTCTTCATCCTCTTCCTCGACATCGTCAATAGTGAGCCACTCCTCCACCTCGTCGCTCAGCTCAGTCATCAGAATCAGGCAGGATTGCACTGAAAGCAATAGAGAAATGTACAATCATATCCTTGGTGGAACTTCCTTTTCTCTTCAGGAAAAGAACGCACAAATGTCGCTGATGAAGTTAGCGGCGCGCTTCTTGACCATGTTGGGTGCGCTCTCGCAGAGGGAAGTGATGACTTCCATGCTCGAGTGGCGGTAGGCTTGTTCCTTGTTCGCATCGCGAATCGTCTGAATACCATCTTTTAGCCACCCACTCAAGTTTGCTCTGGATTCTTCTGATCAGGGAATAAAAGACGTGGTCGAGGGCCCAGCTAATTAGGGTGGGGAAGTAGGAATTGGGCCCGGAATATCGACAGTACCATTATTCCCCTGCTTCTGATGAACTAACATTGACGCATAGAGTGAAGAGGGGAGCGAGATGAGCCTGGAGTGTCTTGGGAAGAGTGGTGGCCAGGTCGGCCAAGCACTGCAGAGGAGTGTCGTCGTCGTCCTCGGTGGCCACGGCGTGCTCGCACACCTCAACAACTCACTCTCAATACGGTGTAATGCCACAGAGGATATAGAATACAATAATAACTACTTATGAATATCTCTAGAAGGCAATTATCCTAGCTAATCTCCCTAAGTCAAGCTGCATATTCCCAAATGAGTGCTGACCTGGATAATGTTCGGCGCGAGTTTGCCGAGGACCTTGACGGCGTCTTGGTCATCGTCGTTGTCGCCAATGAAAGAGACGAAAGCTTTGACGGCGGCAGAGCGGACGGGCGCGTGCGGATGGCCGAGGCACGCTTCGAACAGCGACTGAACGAACTTTCTTTCACTTACATCAATTCGTCACATCACAAATATTTTCTTTGCTCATCAAATGAATAAAAAAAATTAATAGAAATAAACGCGCTTAATAATCAACCTACAGAGATATTTCATCAGAACAACATACCCACAACAAAGGGAAATATATTAGTTAGTCATTCATCAAAGAACAAACCTTAACACCGCCAATGCATTCTCTGGTGTTCGCTCCAAAGATGTTGGGGACATCTCTGCAAAAGATAGCATTCTAGACAGAGATAATTAATTCACTGCAATGACTCAAGAGCAATCTCCCACACGCCAATCTTATTTTCACGTGCTGGACACGTGAACCAAACTGGGTACCCTTTCTCTCTCTCTCTCCCCTTTTCACTGATGCCATCAAGATCTGCCTTTGACAAGGAGTCCTGACATCCGAAGGTGTAAATGCATTCGATCATTCAAAGGGATTGACAGTGGCACACGTATTGATCAGGCCATCAACCTTCCAAGGATTGCAGAAAACTAATGTCGAAGCATTGGATATTGATAAAATGAAGCAAGCTTCCCCCTACTCCTTCTGCCTGACTAACTCGATAAGAGAGAGTGCCATTTGCTTCAGCTCGATGGTGTCAACGGAATTGCAGTGCTGGATGAACTGGATGACCTCAGCCCATTTCTGTGCGCCCGACTCTTCATCTGAAATACGGTGGTATGATTGTATTCGACTTCAGGATGAGGCCATTTGACCAATCCGTCCTCATTAAACTGCATGCAGATTCCGAGGAAGGACTTAAGGTGACCGGTTAAACAAAGCAACAAGAGAGAAATAAAGATGACGAACCAATCATATTCCTCGCAACCTCGGCGATCAGATCGGCGACCTTATTTCTCAGATTCTCACTCGCTTCAGTTTGTGCGACCTGAAGAGTAGTATTTGAGTAATCAACAGCAGCCACGTCTTCGTTATGTTCAATGCAGAAACTGCTCCTTCGAGAATCCAATGAACTTGAGAAGAAGAGAACAAGACATGAAGAAACCTGAAGAAGCTGTGTAGAGAAGTGTTGAAGATTGATATCACCCCAGAGCTGGATGAGTTCATCCCAGCTGTTGGAAAGAAGACGGCGGAGAAGGACGAGGGCGAACGAGCGTTGCTGGAAAGAACGCCTTTATTTTTCACTAGTCACAGTTGTCAATATTTGATAATTCCATGAACAACAATGGGGACACTCATACCAAGAAAAGCCCGCATCCTTTTTTGAAACAAACAAAGCGCCGCTCATTACGAGAATAAAACAAACACAATAGAACACCGCCAAAATGCAAAGTTCTCAGAATACAGATAAAAGACAGATAAATGAAATACCTCCTCGGCCACTCCGGGCTGCAAGTAGATCTGGAAGAGCAGCGAAGACTTCTTATCGAGAGCGATGGCCTCGTAGGAAGTTTCGGCTGCCTTGCGCTCTGCGTTGTCGGAGGAGAGCATATGAGCGAGGAGACTGTGGAAGGCAGCGAGCTGCATCTGAGCTTCTTCCGTCATCTTCACGAACGAAGATCGCCCTCTTAAATATACTGATCATCCTCTTTTCCAGGCACACAAACTGATCATATAACGGCCACACCGCGCTTAACCGCTGAAATTGCAGGAAATGCATTTCAAAATGGTAATATTGCTCGATGTTAAGCGCGACACTACAGGGAAAAGGAGAGAAATCATCAAGTTGACTGTACACCACGTCAAGAAAATCTGCAAGAAGCAGAGATCTTCCCCAAATGGATCAAGGACACATCCAGCCAAATAAGACGCGGCAGAAAATACCAACACAAAGAGCCCAAGATTTCACAACCATGTCAAATTGTGGGAAAAGCCCCTCCGCCACCGTTTGAGCGCCCACTGAGTATCGTTGACACGCTTTGCAGTTGATGCTCAGCAAATTTTGAAGGATTCTGGCAAAACGCCAATTGAATTCAGGAATTGCAGTACAGCTTTATAGATAATATAGCACAAGTCTTGAGTGCCTCACATTGAAGAATCCACTACACAAGTGAAATTCATTCTTCACTCCAGACATCGTGCACTGTAATGCACAAAATATTTATTGCTTCGTTACTGATATATGTTTCTTTTTTGAATTCCCGTTTTTGAAGATCCTAGACGAGGCAAAACCTGAATGAAGAAGAGGAGAATTGAAATAAAAAAATTTTCCCGTACACTTTTTTCCGAAATAAAGTTCCCCTTATTTCTTACTTCAATCTCTCATTCGCTTCCTTTCTTTCCCTTACCTTTCTATTCATTGTTCTTTCATTATCCATCTTGTTCTCTCCGACAGCCTTTCCCTATCTCGTTTTCTTTTAATCTCTCCCATATATTCTCTCTATATATGTGTGTACTTCTTTTCCATATTCTCATGAAGGATGCTTTTCAGTTGATCACGCAAGAAGCTTCATCTCCAACAACCAAAGATAATAAGCTGAAGCTCAGATTCAGTGATATGATATGTCAATACAGTTATATCCAAACATCGAGACTAGAACATCTACAAATTATAATATTCCAGAAGGTTCTTTCAGTGTGAGATCGCGACATTCAAGATGCAAAGATCACGTTGTTTCGAGGTTACATTCTCAAATAAGCACAGAGAACATACATATGTAACTAGATAGATCGCTAAATTCTTATCCCAAAAACCTGAATATGATTTTTTGTTCCTCGAAGACAAACAGAAACGAGATAAAGAAGAATCACTGTGAAGTATGGATGCGATCCTAATAATTCCAACGAATATAATAGAGAGAGAGAGAGAAAGAGAGAACGAGAGAGAGAAAGAGAGAACGAGAGAGAGAAAGAGACAGCGAGAGATCACGAGGAGAGTCCTTCGTAGAGAGAGAGAGCGTGCACAATGGAAGGGTCTGCCTTGGCCCCCTCCTTGAACTCGTCCAGTGTTAGCTGCGCGTCGTTATTCTCAAATTACAAGCTGTTCTTTTGCGAAGTACAATTGCACCGGATCAACATTTTTTTTTATTTTCCTACTGCGCTCTTTACATCCCTTTATGCCTCCTCTCACTCTCTCTCTCTCTTACTTTCTCTCTCTCTCTCTCTCTTTCTATCTCTCTCTTTCTTCGCTTCTTACAAATTCCAACCTTATCCATCATGGCAAATATCCGGTCGACTCTCTTCTCGGGTGTGTTCTCGTCTTCAGGCAGGCGTACGCTTGTCCCGACCATCTGAAGCAGAAAGGGGCTATTTACGTGTCCGACCAGCCAATTCTGAAATAAAAGACAGAAGGAAGACCACTCTAGGCCCTATAGCCTATTTCTGCCACATCAATCACCTTATTGGAGTTATAGATGCTGTCAACAATGGACAGCAGAATCGCAAAAGGGCCTAGACCAATCTGACGAAATTATTAATTATAACACTTTCATCCCTTATTAATTTCAACAAGTGTCATAGACGCAGTGACTTTACTGGCCAATTAATGTAGAGCAGTCGGAAACAGCTTACAATTAGGTATATTACAGAATAAAAATACGGATTAAAATGGCAACTGTAGCATCGAGGGAAGGAGAGAGTAAGAGAGTAAGAGAGAGAGAGAGAGAGAGAGAGAGAGAGAGTGACATTTACAGCATGCATAGGGAGATAAAGAAATCTATAGAAGGCGAAAGAAAGAAAAGAGAGTGAGAAAACGCGAACCTTATAGATGCTGTCAACAATGGAGAGCATCTCATCTCTCGTGATATAGCCGTCGTTGTCCAAATCGTACAACTTGAACGCCCCTTCAAACTATTACAGTTGCAAGTTACTTTGTATGCTTTCGTAGTTAGGAATTCAAATTCAGAAGCCAGATAACAATTAAATAAATGCAGTGCTAACAGTGTAGTTTCTCGTCGAGATTTCCTCTGGAAGTGATGGAGAGAGCCCGAATGAACTCGTGGAACTCTATTGCTCCATCCTAGAAAAGAGAACAACCAGATGCTTTCCTGCTCTTACGCGTCACTCTTTTTTCTCTTTCCTCCGTCCTTAAACATCTTGCTCTCTCATTCTCTTCATTTCTCTTCTCCTTTTGAATCTGTATCTCCAACATTATAAATGATTCATATCCTGCATGGCTGAAGAGGAATGCAAATGTGCATCCGATTACCTTATTCTCGTCGAAGACCTTGAAAACGAACGAAGCGAATTCGCTCGGATCACCTTGGGGAAAGAACTGCTTGTAGATCTTTTGAAAACCCTGTAAACACCAACATCGGGCATAGGATGCAATATGCAGAGAGAGTAGAGAGTAGAGGTGCAGAAAGCGTAGGAGAGCGAAAGAAGAAAAGAAAAGCGACTGACAGCTTCAGTGAGCATTCCATTGGGACAGTCGCGTACGAATCCCTTGTACCACTGCTTGATCTCCTTCTCCGTAACTTCAAATAACATCTACAGTTAGATTGAGCCAAGCCATGCATGGAAATGGTTCAGTAATTTGTTTATAAATAGAAAGAAAAAAGAAGAAACAGTAAGTCTGCTTGGCGAGAGTGCGAATCTGCTCTCCCTTCAACTTGCTGTGATTCCGGCCCATGACGAAAGAGGAATTCGCAGTGGCTCCTCACTCCCCTCCGGCCGCAGGCCGCATACCTCACTCAAGACACCAATTAATGAGATCTTCCACTTGCTGGTTCATCTGATACTCTTTCGATCCTGTAAATTCGCGCCTCAACTCACATTTATCAACCATGTAAGCCACTGTGTAAATGTCAAGTGTATAATTCGTGGCATTCGTGGTTGCAGATGACATGGAAACGGGATACAAATATACATTTACGCTTTCTCTTGTGACAGGCAAATCCCACACCAAGCAACTCTATCGATCAGAGCAACAATCACATCATCAAATTCAAAAGACGACAGAAGCACAAAGAGGAGGAAGCACAAAGAAAAAGTGCCATTCTTGTGCTTTCGCCTTGTTATGAGAGAAGCTCTCCTTTCTTCGGAAGAACGAGAAGAGACGCAAATTGCCAGAGGCGCCTTTGCAATTTCCTCCCACGACCCAAGGCATATCCAGGGCTCCTTCAGATTGACACCTCATTCCAAGCAACTTATTATGCCATTTTCTTCGATCTGCGACTCTCTATCCAAGTGTCCCTCTTTGATTCTTTTAGTGTTTCTCTCTCTGAATCTCTCTATTTACAGCTGTCTTTCACTCCTTTCTTTGGAAAACAAACGAACTCATGCGGAATTCCGCACCCGCTTCTCTTAAAAATTGCTTTCACATGCAGCCGAATATTTCAAGTTTCGCAACAATAAAATTATTTCGCATTAGCTTTCGTACTCATACGAGCTTGAGAGCTTTCACAGCTCAGCTCTGTTCTCTACCACCCTCTCTCTCTCTCTCTCTCTCTCTCTCTCTCTCTCTCTTTCTTTCTCTCTCTCCCTCTCTCCCTCTATTTACCTATTCCTATTTGTTTTCTTCACTCCCAGTCAAAATTAGCAGCCTCTAATGGACTTGGTTGCCGTGACCATTCAGACTGGATGGAAGGAAAGAACTACAACAAATACCATGGAACACATTGAAAATCTTGCTCGATAAACAAAATACAGTGAGCAAAGTAGTACTTAAAAGCTTTTGAATTTACTCTAGAACGGTACATTTCGTATTTATGTACATAAATATACGGTAACTCTGAGCAATGGTCTCCAAAGAGACATGGAAACTCCTCGCGGCATTATTTCACTCCTTTGTCTTCAATTTCTCCCCTCTTAACTCTATTCTGCATATCTCTCTCCCTCTTTCTCTCTCCAATCCCTCGATTTCTCTCTCCCTCTCTCTCCCCACTCACCCAATCCTTCATTCTGGCTTGTTTGATGTACTTTCACCCCAAGCCAGACTTCCCGCTGGAGTTGTTCTGCCACTTGATATCCGAAGGGGAAAAACACATGCTGCGCAGAACGAATAAAAGAGAAGCTTCGAGCAAAATCGTAATCAGTAGAAGCAAATAAATCAAGAAAAGAGTGTCAGTAAAATTCCTTTGACCATAAATCCGGGAGCAATGCCTCTAATGGATATGGAATGGGTAACTAATGATAAGCAAAAAGTGAAAAGTGAAGAAAAGTAAGAAGGAGAAATTAGAGTTCTTAAGCAGCTACAAGCATTCGAGACAATCTTGTTTCCGATGTCATTCAGACGGAGTTCTTCTTCCCTGCCCTCTGCCACCCTGCGAACCCTCTGTGGATGCATTCTCTCAGTGCACATCATCCACGAGGGTAGACCGTATTCAGCGTAGACATTTATTATCAACATTGTCTACTAAACTACCTGGCGGATGAAGTAGACAGACATATAATATAAAGATGCTATATTTGATATCCACGAGATCAGAACAGAATAAATGAGTGCGGCATCTTGAATTCATGGACATTGCTGCTCACTCAATGTCTTACGACATTGGAAGAAGAGAGTGTCTCTGTCACTTCCCTCTTTGCTCTCCCTCTCTCTCTTCCTATCTCACACTCTCTCTTACTCTCTTGCTTTCTCTCTCTCTCTCTCTCTCGAGCCACAGGTCGATAAATTGCCTTTAGAGAGCACATGTGTTCAGGCCGGCGTGAAAAAGGTAGGAGCCTGTCGTCTGAAGGAGAGAGAGAAAGACAGAGGGAGAAATGGAGAAGGAGAGAGGGAAGAGACCGGAGGATTGAGATTGGCTATACGTAGCATAAGCGAGAAGGGTGGGAGGAGGCTGGGGGAGACAAACAAGATAGAGTGAAATATGCCATACAAAAAGAGGTTGTAGAATGGGAAGGTGAAATCTGAAAGGGATGTGGAAGAGAACAGAATCTCAGCGTCTCCTTTTCTCTCGCGCTCTTCTTCTCCTCTCTCTCTCCATGTTCACTGCCTGTACCTCAATCCTTCTCCTTCTCTATCTCTCTCTCTCTCTCGCACTCTCTCTCTCCATCCTATATCTCTCCCTCTCTCGCACTCTCGCTCTCTCCCCACCTTCAGAGACATGATGACAGTGACGAAGAAGGCAGTCGAGCTACTCTCAATGCAGCTTCTCATTCTGACTTCTTCCCGTTTTCTTCCATTATATATTTTTCCTCATTCTCTTTCCCGCTCTCGTAGTTTTTCTTTACCTTTTCACCTTCAATCGGTTGACTCTCGAATGTTTTCTACTTTTTCTCTGCCTCTCTTTCTCTCTCTATATATTTCTCTCTCTTCTCTCTCTATATATTTCTCTCTCTTCTCTCTCTCTGTCTCTCTCTCTCTCTCTCTGTATCTCCTTCTCACGCACTCTTGATGGAGGTGCAGTTACATGGCGTCTCCTCGTCTGTCTCTGATAGAATCCTTGCTTGTGTCATCGTCACCTAGGAAACTACATAAGCCTCAGGGAAAGGAGACGCTTAGAGAGAAAGAGAGGGGGAAAAGATAGAGAGAGAGATATAGAGAGAGACAGAGGTAGAGAGAGAGAGAGAGAGAGAGAGAGAGAGGTGGGATATAAAATTGGGCGAAACGAGTGTTGATATATGTATAGCCTCTGCCACTTAGCATCTGCGATGCAAAATGATTAATAAAAAGACAGAAGGTGCAGATGTTTTTCAAGGCAACGATGGAGGGATTTCCTCTTGGTGTGCTCTTGAGTGGGAAATACATATGTCAGATAGAAGAATGACAAGTGGAATGGAGACATCAACCATATCTTTCCCCTTCTGAGTACTAACTCTCTCCAAGTGGCTACATTATCGGACGCCTTCAATGGGGTCAAATTGACAGCAAATAAAGCATATATCGATGTTAGAGCCCGTGAAGAAAAGAAGACGAAGATTTTTTTTTAATATCTCATGACCATAGGGGAAATAGCTAGTGCACGGGTCTACCTACCTCTGAATTTTCACAAGTTCCATTCCCTTTTTTTTTAAATCAGCAGAGGCTGAATTTATGCATACAGGCTGTTACAAAAGTATTGAATATCACTGGAAAATGAGAAAGATGAAGGAGAAAAAACAGAGCACAGCATAGCTCTGACACCGTCATGGAACATTTCAAAACGATAAATGGCAAGGCGATATCTGCTGTATGAATAAAGCCGCCTGAGAATAGGTCTCTGCGTGACTGTTTCCTCTCTTCCACGAGCTCGTCTCTGAGACGCCCTTCTCACATTCTCCGAGTCGATAAATCTAATCATATGCTGCTGCTTTTAGAGCCAAGGCAATGGGGGCGTGGGAGAAGACCTCTCTTCTAAAGATCTCTTCTCAATTGGGGAGGAAGCTCTCTCTCTCTCTCTCTCTCCTCTCTCTTTCTCCTCTCTGTCTCTCCCTCTCCATTCGATGCTTATTAAGAGACGCTCCTCGACCAGTGGAAGCAACTAAATTGCATTTGATGTTGTCAATGAGCGGAGTGACTGGCCGAGCTACCAAAGCAGAGAATGAAAAGATTGAGGAAAGCGGAGTTAGCGGACTGGGAATGTTATAACTGTATATGCGCACTTCTGCTCGGTTAACTGTAACAGCACTGAAGCAGGGTCAGATGCTAGCCCATAGACCAGCACTGAAACAGGGTCAGATGCTAGCCCATAGACCCTCCCCTTCACTTTCTATTTATTAATTCTTAGCGGAACATTCTTTGAAGTATTTTATCCTTCCTTATATCAAGTTATAGAATAATATAACAATAAATAAATCTCACACTTGCAAACAGGCGAACAATGTACTACTGGAGTTTAAAATAGATAAGCGCATTAACCCTTATTGTTAGTTGCCGCGAATTTACTTGTACTTGTAGAAACCCTCTCCATTCTTCCTCCCGAGCTTTCCCTCCTTCACGAGCTTCTTGAGCATCGGCGACTCGGCAAACAGCGGGTTGTCGGGGTACGCCTTCCGGAATACTGCAAACAGTCAAGGCATATACATATGAAGGCCGCTAAATTTCCCTTCTTTTCCATAAAACTAATTACGTTCTCTTCACGTTATATGGAAAAGGAAACAAGCTAATATATGATTTTAAAAATTCCGACAAGCGCTCTTGTTGATCTACAAACTGAGCAATGAAAAGAGCCGGAAAATAACGAAGGCAAAGAGAAAGAGGAAGAGAAGGAGGGAGAGGGAGAGAGAGAGAGAGAGAGGGCAGAGACAGAGAAAGTGGGGAGAGACTGACAATGAGATAGAATATGACTGGGAAGCGAGTGAGTATCAAAAGAAGAAAGCAGCCCAACCTTCTCCAATGAAGAAAGTGGTGTCCAGACCAACGTAGTCGGAAAGTTCGAATGGTCCCATTGGATATCCTGCGCCTAGTTTCATCGCAGTGTCAATATCCTGCAATGAAACAATTCTGCGGCAGGAAATATAACATATGCATTCCATTCAGCATATCGATATATTGGAGTTTACATTATATTAATTGGACTACTAGAAGAAAACGAGATTGTCACTTGAGAGAAAGCAATCAGGATAACTGCATGACTGACATGAGGAGTCGCATCGCCCCGCTCTGCCAGTCTCATTGCCTCGAACATGTACGGAACCAGCAGACGGTTCACGATGAAGCCAGGCGTGTCCTGCATCGCAAACGATTAAACATGTGTATCTTCAATATTATTAGGCACTAATTAATGGAAAATAAATATTAAGCAAAAGTGGATCTTCTATTAATGACGTTGCGCCAATATTTTAGCTAGGATCTTCTCTCTGATCAATTCTCTCTCTCTCTCTCTCTCTCTCCCTCCTCTCTCTCTCGCTCTATGACACGCACCACTTTGCATCTGTTCAAATTATTCTTTTCAAACTTCTCCAGCAATTTTCCCTCACAATATAAAGCTAAATAAGCCCATAAATACTGATTCCTTAATGTAGAGAAATTCCGCCAACTTTAGTCGAGTATAATTGTTTAGATAAATGAAACTGGCCTTGCACACGACGGTGGTCTTGCCAATCTTCTTTCCATACGCGACAAGATCGTTGTAAGTGGCCTCGGATGTCTCTTCATGGCGAACAATCTGAAAAGAGTTTCAGCCATTCAAGAAAATAAGCACACTTATTTTATTGTTTAACGTCAGCATAAAGAAATAACAAAGAAAATTAACCAAAAGTAGATGCCAAAAAAAATCGTTGAAGGCGAATTCATAAGTTCATCAGTATACAATTTTTATAACGTTGGATAGTAAAAATACTTGAGGTTTCACACAGATTTAAAAACCTCGAGTGATTAGACTCGTAATGAACAGATAGCGCACCTCAAGCAGCTTCATGACAGGAACGGGGTTGAAGAAGTGCAGACCTCCGAACTGCGACTTGTTCTTGATGTTGACAGCGATGTCAACAAGACGAAGGGAGGACGTGTTCGAAGTGAGAATCGCAGAGCTGCGAGGGAGAAACAACTCATGTCATATTGCTGTGTATATCCCACAATTCAACAAATTAGAAAAAAGGGATGATAAAGAAATATAACTTTTTAAAGCCAACCTCTTAGCGTTCTTTTCAACTTCAGCAAACAGCTTCAGCTTGACATCGAGATTCTCAACAATCGCTTCAATGACGAGATCGGCGTCCTTCACCTTTAATGAAAACAATGTGGTAAACTCCAAAATTTAAGAGACTCGAATTACCATAAAATAGAAACCGTGAGACAGCGACAAAGAAAATATATTTAAAAAAAATGAGAAACATGCCCCTTCGGCTGTGCTTGTAGTCGTCTTGAGATGCGAGAGAGTTTCTTCAACAGCCAGGGCTTGCGCCTGAGTTATCCACAAATTAACTGTCTCATTTTAGAATAACAAAAAAAGGTTTAATCAAAATCGACGAATCAACTGAAATAAACGGTACTTTTAAATTAACCAATTAGAAAAACAACCGAACCTTCTTATCGTCCGGGAACTTTTTCTTTGCAACACGCGACAAACTTGCACTGATACCGTCCTAAAACTTATGAATTAGAGCCTTCAAATTACCAATATGTAATTACATAAAAAGTAGAATGAATATAAAAGAGTTATTATTAATGATGATAAGGGAAACTTAATAATTTTCCGCATTTAACAGCTAACCTTGGCCTTCTTGAGAATATCTTCATTCTGGTCGACGAGGACGACATTCAACTTCTCTGCAGCTGATACCTGCACACATAAATGGTTGTAGAAATAGTCATTTCATTGAATGATGAAAAGACAATGAACTATGATAAGTGATATCAGCTGGAAGCATCGACCTGCGCAATGCCAGAGCCCATGAGACCGGCACCAATGATGGTGACATTCTTGATGGGAACAGAGAGCGAGGAAGAAGAGGAGAGTTGGCGGACAAGAGGGCCGGCCAGCTTCGAGGAAAGCATCGCAGAACAACACTCAAAGCAAGGGGATGAAAGGTAACAATGGACTTTGTCACACCATTAGGGGAGAGAATGTAGAGAAGAGAAGAAGAAAAGAGAGGATGTCAGCACCGACGACATACTGCAAGGTGCGTGTTTCAAAACAAAGATACAGACAATTCGATGTTAAGACTACAAACAGTGCTTCAAAACGGTAAAGTAATCTGATTGTACAAACAACGATGCAGAAAGAAAATAAAATTAATGCAAGGATGAATGTCTCTACTCTGCCCACGCAGAAATGTTGTACTCCGTAGTGTGACCCCAGCTTTGACGCCTACAAAGGTCGCTCTCCATCTCTCGGCTCTCTTCATTCTCCAGGGACTCTTATAATCTACACGCTATCGTTTCCAGTGCGAGGTTCGTTCAATGTTGCGAACTACCAAACCAAACAGCGATAGCAAACCGTTAGCGGAGACTGAACCGGAATAAGATAACTGTTCAAATGCACAAACAAATCGTACTATTTATTTGTAATTAACCTCAAGATTCTTGATTCAAGACTCGAGAAACGTTCCCGTGTCATACACATAAGAATGAGACTGAAAGATTTAAAGCAGGAAATGTGTTAGCACCAGAACATTCTTGGACCCGTCAGTCATTCAGAGAAGATAAAACGGAAATTATTTAACTAAACTAGACCGGCTAGCATAGATCTCATGAGTGAGTTGAAATAAATACAATGAAATAGTGTTTTTACACAGAAATCAAGCAAATAAGTGAGATTAAATAAGTAATCACAGAAGGGTATTTTAAAACGCTATTCGGAGAGCTACAATTTTTTCTTCATTCTAACAGGAATGCCTATTTATGATACTTGTAGATGCCCTCGCCGCTCTTGCGGCCGAGTTTACCCTCTTTCACAAGTTGAGTGAGCATCTTGGACTCGTTGAAAAGGGCATTGTCCGGGAAGGCATTGTGGAGGGCTTCAACAGGCAAGACTTGTAACACGTAACAACTAAAAAGAACTGAGAGAGAAAGAAGAGAGAGAGAGAGAGGGAGAGTGAGAGAGAGAGAGAGAGAGAGAGAGAGAGAGAGGAAAAGAGTAAGGGAGAGAGAGAGGAGGAGAGTAAGGGAGAGAAAGAGAGGGAGAGAGAGAGGGGGGGGGGGGGAAAGAGAGAGAGAGAGAGAGAGAGAGAGAGAGAACCCTTGCAGGCGCTCGCAATGACATCGAGGCCAACGAAGTCCGCCACCTCGAAGGGGCCCATCGGATGGCCGTTGCCGAGTTTCATCGCAGTATCAATGTCCTACAACGATCTAGTTCGTGAGCTTTTCATGTTATTCCACTCCAACAAGTAAATTCTGAGACATGGCAAAGTTATGATTCAAAGCTAAATTTAGAGGCACTTGCATTTGAAAGCAATGGAAGAAAGTACACGCGAAGAAGATGCAATGAAGTAGGAACATTAACCGTCGAGTAGGATAAGGAAGAATTGAGAAAAATATCAGGCAAATTGAATTGTTCATGTAGCCATTAATCTTGTATTTAATGAATATATGAGTACGGAATCTAAATTTAAGATGAGTGAGTCTGAACCAGAGGTGTAAACGGGCCAGCCCGGCCCGTCGGGCCCTAAATCTCGGCCCGGCCCGGCCGGAAATTTCCGGGCCCTGGAATTTTGGGCCCGGCCCGGCCCGGCCCGGCCCGCGGGCCCGTTTGAGCCCGATTTTCAAAAATTCCTACTATGTATAGTGCCGTGCAAAATTTTATTCAGTTTAACAGTTCTACTTTATTAGTTCAATGATAAAGTCAAATTACAAGAGAAATGATCAGAGCGTTGCACGAAAAAACATTAACCAGCATTAAGAGTTTGATCGAACTTGAGCAAGGAACGGATGACAAGTGAGGAGAAAACAGCGTCAGCACCAATAGTCTCTCTTTTCTCGGGGACAAGATTTCTGAGATCAGAGAATGATCTCTCAGCCGAAGCTGTGGATGCGGGAATGGAGAACAACTGGCAGACAACACGAGAGAGCAGTGGGAAATCAGATGCACGTTCTTTCCAAGCAAGCAAGGGGTTGTCATGGCTGTTGCCAGCCTTATCGCGGAAGCTAAAAGTTGCGCTGAGGTAAGAGTCAACTTCAGATACAACATCTTCCCCAGAGACTTCCAGATCATCAAAGTCCGTTCTTGGGAGCTTCGGGGGTTTCGGCTGACTCCCACCAGCATCTCTACCTTCTAGCTCACGAACAAAGTCCTTCAGGGACAAGATAATCTCCCGTCGTTCAGATTCAGTTGCAAGGTTGCGCAGCTGCCTTCTCTTGGGATGTAGCAGCGTCGCCATTCGATGGAATTTCGAGATGACTCCGTCGTCCTCCTTCCGCAGCATACACTTGTACGCACTCCGGGCAAGTGCGCACTGCATCTCCGAGTCGGACGTTGCAGCGATGTTGTTAAAGCACTCCTTCAGTGCATACCACTTCGGCCAAACATCGAAGATGGTAGCAGCGTCCTTCTGAAAATAATATACACTGAAAACATTAATTAGCGCAGGAATGTTTTTATACCTGGAAGAATTGCACAAATTCTTCGAATTGGCTGAGTATGTGAAGAACGTCATCAAATTCGGAGCGGTTGTCGTAGAGATATCTTAGAGCGCGCTTCACATCCTACAAATCAGCAAAAGCTAATGACATGATCGCATATAATCCAAACCTCTGGTAATTTTCCTCGTTCCTTGTATTTGAAGAGTTCTTCTGCACATTCTTTGAATGCCTTAGCCGACTTCAGTTTTGAAAGCCAACGTGTTTCGACTTCCAGTGGGAGCATCTTCCGCAATGAGCGGCCAATTTCCGTTCCTCGGACACCATTAACAACCTAGAAGCAGCCCTCTTTCCCATTCCACCACAAAAAATGAAACATACGATTTTCAATTCGATGAGGATCTGTTGACCGCGTTGCACTAATTCCTTATCACGTTCATCGAGATCGTTGATGAAGAGCAGTCCCTTGCGGTTCTTGTATGGATTGAAGGTGCGTTTTAATACGTTGTTGCCAACGTGGCAAATGCAAAACACGTCTGAATGAAGTTATTTTGTCTAAAAGCCATGGATTCAACATTAAAAAAACGCACTTTTCCCGTTGTTCAACCGAAGAGCCTTTTGAATGTTGGAGCCCTCGTCCGAGGCACAGAATGCTTCCCTGAGCACTTTGTCCTTTAAGCCAAAACTTGCTGCTGCTTCAACGATGTCGGACCAGACTTGTGCGTTATATTTCTTTGCGAATTCGCAACGTCGCATGGCCGCATGGATACTGTGAAACTGCCTAAGACAATGAAAAATTAAGACTATTCATTTTCATTCTAATATACTGACCAGTTGTAAATGATGTGTACTACAACTGTTATGTAGTCTTCCTTTCTCTTCCCATAGTCAGCCGAGAACGAGCCTCCGACAGACTCCAGGTGGTTCACAACCAATGCTCCGCTCTTTGCAAGCAGCTCTTCTTGCACACCACGCAAACGCGTGGCCACGGTCTGACGCGTTGGAATAATGCTGGTGACATCAAAGTTGTCAACGTTCCGTCGCTTGGCGCTCAAAAAATAAGCTAGCAAAACTTCTATACTCAATGAGAAGAAACCCTATTACTCTAACCCAATTCGTATTGCTGCTGCAATCACTCCTTGCAGTCCGCTATCCTCTACTATGGAAAACGGACGAGAGTTCGAAGCGACCCACTTGGCAACAGCAGTTGTGATCTGCTGCTGTTCGTCAAGAGTTGCCGCGACTGATCTTGCGGCCATGAAGCTGTCGAGACGACATTGACTAGCCTCTACACCAGGAGCTTTCTTCTTCTCATTCGTGCATTTTTCCAGATGTCTACTGAAGAAATTAACGAGCGTTGTTGAAAAGCATGAACAGTTCACAAAATGATGAAACCTGACATTGCCGCCTGGTGCCATCACCAGGCGGCATCGCATGCAAACGAGCAACTGGGTTGAAACTACTGCAAGATCGTCTCCATAATAGCTGTAGTCGATGCGCTTTACCGGGTCGTTTTCAGCGCCCTTCTTTCTGATCCGGAAGAACAAGAAATCGCGAGAGAGCAGCTTATCCAGCTGAGCATTTGCAAGGGCTTGAATCTGCTCTTTCGTGTGGTTTGAAGTTCCGTACTGCTTACCTTCAATTAACACAAGAATACAATTTGATATGATATTATTTTGCAAGATTAATTTAAAATTGTGAAAACCCTCACCAAAAATTTTCCTAAGAATCTTCCTATCACTTTCTGGAATGTCGTCGACAGTTAAAGGGTCGTCAGCCATTCCTGAAGAAGATATTTATACGCAACTAATCTAAAATAAGTAAAGCAAACATCATATAAAAGAATAAACGGGAACCACATCAGAGCATACTTCTTGCCGCGTGTTTTCGAAAGTCGGTTATTGAAAGTTACAGTAGGTTTAATATCAGGTTCAATTCGGACACTTCTAATCAGACGGAGCAAACGTTTGAAAATGTTCGAATTCGCCCGCTTCAAAATTTCCATTATTATTTCTATCGGGCCCAATCGGGCCTACGGGCCGGCCCAACTTTTCTTGGGCCCGGCCCGGCCCGGCCCGGGCCCTTGGGAAATTGGGCCGGCCGGGCCGGGCCGGGCCGGCCCATTTACACCTCTGGTCTGAACAGGCCTTGCATGAAGCATCTCCCCGCTCGGCCATGCGGAAGGCTTCTAGCACGTATGGAATCGACAGGCGATTGGAGATGAAGCCCGGCGTGTCCTGGACACGCACAATTAATACA
Source organism: Allodiplogaster sudhausi (assembly GCA_945643635.1). Lineage (NCBI taxonomy): Eukaryota > Metazoa > Nematoda > Chromadorea > Rhabditida > Diplogasteridae > Allodiplogaster > Allodiplogaster sudhausi. The sequence goes on along the minus strand of CALZFC010000006.1, from coordinate 11,344,275 downwards.
AGGTGAAAGGATCAAGAGAAATGAGGATCTTCAAATGACTGAACCAAGATATCAACTAATTTTTCTTGGATGGAAACCTTGCTCGAGACGGTAGTTTTCCCCATCTTCTTGCCGAAGGACATCAACGACAGATTGGTGCTCTCCGACGTCTCCGGGTGCCGAACAACCAAAAAAAAAGAGAATGTTATTTAAAAGGAAAAATGAGAATGAAGATGAGAAAGAGGAAATGAACCTCGAGAAGTTTCATGACGGGGACGGGATTGAAGAAGTGAAGGCCTCCTCGGGTTTTGGAAATAGAGGCTAATTACAATTCCCACGCTAAGTGAGGCTAATTGCAAAAAAGTGAAGGCTTCGTTAGCTTCAAAATTTTAAAACGATTTTGGTGCGGCATGTGGTGTAAGTAGTGTGCTCTCGGTAAGTGAGTTTTCAAGAAATGGGGAAAGAGTGGCGTCTCTGGATTGAAATCACTTGCGTTGCCTTTCTTTTTTTGTTCTGATGTTTTTAACTTGTGTTTCTTTGCTATTTATTTCATAAAACTGTTCTAGATATGAGTGCAAGAGCAAGAAGAGGTTTTTTGGGACAACGCATCGGAGGAGTCGTAGTCAGAAACAGGTTTTTCACGGAACTTTGGTGAGCCCGGTAGTGAGCGAGCCTATTTCTGTTTCGGAAAACAAACTTTATGACACTCGCACACCGAATGTAACGCCTGTTCATATTTACTGACATATAATTAGAGTACTGTATTTATCACGGGAATGATTTTTTAGTACACCTTTAAGCAACGAACTGTGCGAATTCCTTAAGGGTTTTCCGTTCGAGACTTCCGAATATTCATGTTTTGGCCTAACATGGCCATGTTGACCTCCCGTACTCGTAATTTTTTCCGGCACGCGATTCAGTGCAAAGCGGCACGTAGGGTACCCGCCCTTAAAAAATTCCGGAAATTTGACACAGCGAATACCGTATTTTTCCGCGTTGCGCCCGTTTCATGCGTCGCGTCAAGGCACAGGATACAGCTCTGCCGAGCCCGCCTCCCAATGCATCGATCGAAGTGATTTAAACTCCCTCCAAAAGTTTGAGCATTCGTCTTGGGCGGGAAAAAAGACGCTTGGATGTATTAACAACTGGCGTTGTTACTGGTCTTGTTTTCGATGTTCAACTTGTTTATCCTTTTCCTCTTTTTGTTAAAGGTCAATCATGGGCGAGTACAACAATGGATTCGGCGGCTTCAGCGGCTACGGCGGATTCCACCCCCCGGGAACGAGTTGCACAGAAAACACGCGAGAATCAGTTACTGACGTGGTCCCTAAGGAATTCAAAGAGGAAGAGGAAGACATGCCGACCCATCACGCGACTTCGAAAGACGGCGACATATAACACCATGAACGCTATTGCACAGAAAGTAAAAGGGATGATTGGAGTTGTTCCCGAGGAAAGGAAGAGAGAAATCCATAGAAATGTCTGTCTCGCAGTCTGCCGGTCGCTCGGAGTTCCACTTCTCACACCAAAGAAACTGACACCAGCCCAAGACAGCCTCATTACTTCCCAATTTCTGCAACACACAACACACAGCAAACACAAACACATTTATATTTTAACCAAATATAAAGGGGGGGGGAACAAGGGGGAAGAAGGTGGGGTCCAACCTTCGCGGGGACAGGCCACGAGTCGAGCACACACCTGTCATCCAGAGAGCACTGCTGCAATAAAGAAATGTTATTCCTTTCAACGATGCCCTATTTTCAACAAAATCGGTAATGTTAAGTAAAACAAAAGTAAAAAGATATTACAACAAATGAAACAGCTGCCAACCCATTTGAATAGGATGTGTAGAACTAAAAAGTGCTATATAATTCAAGCAAAAAGCTTCAACGAAACTATACCTTTGGACGACTCTGCCGCCGCGAAGAAGCGCTTCCTCGCATCTCGTCGCATCTGCTTCTCTCAGAGCAGAAACTATCGCTCGATAACTGAAAATAGGCTTCACCCTCGTATTAAAATTAATTCGCTGACCTGATATTCGTAAAATTCCTTCATAAAATTTGCTCGCAATAGAGCTCCTCAAAAAGTAGAACCAAAACGTTACCTGAAAACACAAAATTCTTCAGTGGATGACAAGAATAATCTGAAACAACAATACAAAAGTTGATAAGCACCCCAAGAAGTGACGCAAGTCTCAATAAACGAGTACGTTATCGCCAGAATTGCGATTTCATAAACGTCGGCAGAAATGTCGACTACCCCAATTTATAGATACACTCGCACACCATAACGAACTTGCCTACCCCCTGTGAAGCGGGCGGGCGCTAATACACTGACTGATACCCCGTGTTTTTCTTGTTTTTTTCCTTTTGCTGTGAATGTTTTCTTTCGCTATTATTTTATTCAATCATAACCATGCACTAGTTTATTTTTTTAAATAATGTTTTATTTATTTAAGTTGAATACTATGTGTAAATAATATTCAGATGAGCACTCTTTTAACACCTGTTTTTTCTAGGTGGCCCTATCGGTCGTTTTTTTGTGTGGCTGATGGTCCTTCCGATCGTCCCCGACCTTCTTGTTCGCGAGATTCTACAATTAAGCAAGTTAGTGTACTAATTGATGTTTAGCGCTGTTTTAGCACCTCGGCCTGCTTGACCATGCATATGCTGCTGCCTATGAAATACTCAAGAGATACGACGTGGAGAGGTTCGCGTTATCACTTTACCTCTCACTATCTTTGTGTTGATTAATTGTACCTGAAATGTTAGCGCAAAGAGTTTCCAGGAGTGGTGCTGGGTTCCATGTCTTGGGCGGTGATCTTCTCTCTCGGATTCCTTACATGGACTCTCACAGAGTATCTCCTCCATCGCTTCGTTGCCAGAGTGGAGAATCGTGTCTTCTCTCGCTACTCATCTCTTCTCTCTTTTCTCGATTCCTTCTGAAGTGGTCAACGCAAGTTCGTGAGAAGTCTTCAGCCGTGAGCCATTTCAATCATTCTCATTTTGCTGTTCAACTCGAGTGCTTTTTAGTTAAACTAGATATCAGCGTATTCTTGTATGTCTGGTAATCACTAGCTCATGCTTTTTTCCCTTAGCGCTGTTCTAAATGAACGTTGAATACTGATGTTGTTACTATTTTTGTTGTGTTGTCGAACCACGTATTTACCTATATGCAATGCTTAGAGACAATCAATATAGTCAGTATAAAGTTTATTTGACCTTTGGAGTAAAAAAAGTACCAGGTAATTAGCCTGGGAAGTCAGGCTAATTATCCTGGAACTCGAGCTAATTACACTGGAGCTCGAGCTAATTTAGTCCCGAAAAGCCTGAGTTGAAAGGTAATTATCATTCACTTTTTTGTAATTAGCCTCTATTTCCAAAACCCGAGTCCGAAACGGGTCCTGTCCTTCATGTTCACTGCAACGTCGGAGAGAGGAAGAGAAGAAGTGTTCGTGGCCAGGAGAACAGAGCTGCAGTGAAAGGCAGGGTGATATCGTCAAAGAATGAACATATCCAGACAAGATCCCGCATTTCCTAGGCATATTGGCAGTGTTCAATAATAAAGCAGATTTTACACTTCAATTGCAGCGTTCGGGTTTTCCACAGCTTCATACAACCTTACTCAATGTAGTAAAGGACGACTTGGGAATCTTTTCGTCTTTGCCTCGATTTCAGCAAAGATCTTCCGCTTGAGATCCAAGTTCTCAAACACGCATTCAATCACCAGGTCCGCATTGTATAACTGCAAAGTCCCCAGAATAACATTTTGCAGAAAGCAAAAGAGGAAAGAAAAGAAAACTATACCCACCACACTATATTTCCATGATCTAGTCGAGTAAAGCATGAGAGAATGAAAAGGAAGAAGAAGAAGAAACCCCATTAGCGAGACTCGTCGCGCTGTTCACCCTCGCCAAAGTGTCTTCCACGTACGCTGCTTGTGCCTGAACTACTGGATTATTGCGCTCACTTCTCCAAAAGTGACCTTCTTAGTTTCGGGGAACTTCTTAGCTGCCACCCGCTTCAAACTGGCGGCGATATTTACCTGCAACTCACAGTTTAACTTGTCACACACACCTTCACCCATCTTAGTTTAGAATTATGTGAAAGAAACCTTAGCTTGCTCGACAATGTCCTCGTTCCTGTCAACCAGAACCACTCCGAAGCACTTCTCAGATGCCACCTAAAACTTCCATTACTCATTCTCTACAATCCAAAATAGAACTTCCAACCTGGGCAATTCCGGTGCCCATGATACCAGCTCCGACAATTGTCACATTGGTGACGTGGGCATGTCGATAAGCTATCTTTGCCAATCCCGCCCTCGACGAGAGCATCCCTATTCAGGAATACTGTGTGTTGTTAAATGCCTCATCCACAGAATAGATATAAACTCAATGGATTTATATCGTACTATTGATATTGCGGACATTAATAGAGCATCATTTTACTTTTAAGACCATTTTCTACATAAGGAGAGAATACAATATGCAAGACCCGAAAACAGCGCGGGAGTGTAATGAAACGTGAACCCAAACCGACGGAACGGCTTAAAGAAGGCTCACCTCTCAGAATTAACCTAAATTCACAGTTGACAAATTAAGGAGATCACTGACCGTAAGAGGAATGAATCTTAAACCAAATGTCACAAGCAAAATCATGCAATCTCGTTTGGGAACATTGGTTAAGCTATTCACCGCTGTATTCGGTATTCGCTGTATTCACCGCTTCAACAAACCATCGAAAAAGATAATAGGTTCTTTAAAAAGAAATGAGCCCAAGCCATATGGCACACCCAGAAGACATGTGAAGAGGGAGAGATAGAGAGGGCGGAGAGGAAACAGAAGGGGAGGCATGGAATCTAATAGATTCTCTCGAGAAGCCGCTTGCGCTGGTCAGTGTTGGCAAAGAGAGCCCTGACCAGATGGCGTACTTCATCTGCCTTAAGGCACTCGGCCAGCGGCCCCTTCCCATCACACCAGCGATCGTCCACACCCTAAAGCACTTTTCATGTAAGATCGACCGGAATCAAGAAGATAAAGAAAAGAATTTTAGCATCGAAAAGAAATTTCCATCTAACAAAGTAACGGTACCTGGAGTGAGCCATTGAGAATGAAAATGAGTTCCTTGAATCGGAAGTAGCTGGAAGAACACTCCTTCTGCATCATCGGAATCGAGCGAATCTAAACCAACGGTTATCAACGAGATCTTATTCATGCTCTATTTCATGAATCAAAGGACTCAAATCAAATGACTATGCCATAATGTATTTCAAAGAGGCTGACCACGAAATGTTTTTCGAGTGCTACGAGAGTGCTGCTGAGAACATTCGAAGCAACCTCAGCCTCGTCGGTACGAATGTCTTCCATCCTTCAAAAAAAGAAGAAAAAACATTGCATAAAATGAACAGAGAAAAAAAGCTGACTTGGTGAGTATTCCAAAGAGTTCGTCCATAAAGAACCTGCACACATTAGCAAGGCTCTTACAGTAGACCGTCTCAGGGAGTACCTGACATATAATAATCTTGTTTTCTGTTGCTCAGGGAACAAAGTACTAAAACAAATAGTTCCTTTAAAAAGCAAAAACGAAAACTCAGAAAGAGTTTTTTTTACCTCTTTCCAAACACAGGCGAGACTGTCAACTTGCATCTGACAGGCAAGAATGGTCTTATCGCACTCCTGCCGCTTGCTGATGTCTACGGTGCCAGCGAACACTGCAAACGACCTTCAATAGGGGAAAACAGCATACGGTTGGAATGAACAGTTTAAACAACTATAGTGACGAAAGACGTACATTGATGATCAGATAGCAGCGCGGAGAGTTGGCGACGAACCTGTGAAAGATGCCATTTTCCACATCTCAGATAAAGCAGTGTCAAGATGACTGAAGTCCACAATACCTGAACCAGCAGCGACTCGAGAACTTTGGCGGCAGACTCGCGAAGTTGCCAGATACAATCAGAGAAAAGAGGACGGAAGTGATCGAACTGAATCCGTTGAATATTAGGAGTAAATTGGTACTGTCCATTTGACAAATCCAATTCTGATTTTGAACCTCCTCAGTGCCACAACGCACCAGCTTTTTGGCGAACATTTTAATCTAACCTTGATTTTCAGCCTACCCCATGCTGATGTCCACTACCCCCACCCTGTTCTTTGGGGCCCTCAACAGTACCTTTTATTCCTTGTTCAATATCCAAGTAAGATATTAATTCATTTATTAGATAGCTAGTTATATATCCCTCTGTTATATTACGGATAGGGAGATTGAAAAAAGAAACCTTGCTCGAATTGGGGTCAAGTTCCTTGAGAACATCGAACGTAAGCATCATCACTCGATGGCACAGATAGTAGCAATTGTTGTAGTACACCGCTGACAAGATAATTATTTTTCTAATTTTAAATCAGTTCACTCGTGATTACAATGGTAGAAGGAATGAGAAAGAGAACGAGTCCAGTCAAATGGTGAACCGACCAGCCATCTGGGGAACACTGCTGAGAGCGACTTTGTGGTGGCGAGGAGTGAGAATCAGGAACAGTTGCAGCATGTTCCGGCCAGTCAAGGCAAGCCGAGCTATTGCCGACTGCAAAGCATCTCTCGCATTCTTCTCTCTTCCTCTTCTCTTTCTCATTCCTGCTCTCTCCTCTCCACTAACATCTTCCTCAGCCCGCACTGCATCACTCATGGTCATGTAAATGAGTTCGAACAGCTCGACAACCGACTTGCTACAATCGTCAGAAATGTGAAGGAGACAACAACATTTCCTGCAACCAATCTTTCCCTACCTGGCTTTACACGAGAGCAGCTGGAACAACTTTGGATATGTCTGATCAGCATTCCGGCAATGCATTTTCAAGCCCTGAAAATAGGCAGAGGATGGCCAGTTCTTTTTTTTCCATTCCACAACCAAGTCAACAAGATTCTGAGAACAGACCTTGACGAAATCCTCATTGAAATGTTCAGCTGTTTCCTTCTCCATTTCTTCACCAGAGCCGACCTAAATATGGAAACTATATTAAACGAATAACAAAACGACCGCCGTGACCACTGAGTTGAAAAGGTGCTGACCGTGACCAGCTCAATGTAGTTCTGTTGAATGAGATCGCGGGCTCTTGCTAGAAGAAGTCCGCACTTTCGATCGATGAAGATACGCTCGTTCTGCTCGGCAAACGAGGCGAAAGTAGGCACTGCTCCATGCATGAAATCCCAATTCTAAAACTCAATTTTCCAAAATAAGTTAAAGCACTTCCTTTTACGCAGCCTAGAACATGGAGTGACAATTTGCAACTCACAATCATATTTTCCCTGAAATTCTCTGCCATTTCCATAGTCTTCTTCAGAAGAGACTCGTCGCCACTTCCTCGATCGACCGTAGACACAACGGAGATCACCTTCTGCAATATCAGGTTTTCTTCAATTAGTCTTTTGGCAACACTTATTTATGACTTATTCTCGACCTTGAGGATAGCAGTCATGAGAGGATCCTTAATAAGTTGTCCAATCCGTCTGCGCAGAGAAGTCCCCGACCCATCTTTCTCGGGAAGATCCAAGGGTTCGGCAATCGAAGAGAACAGTGTAGTTAGTGCTCTGAATGATTTTTATTCTTTCTAAGGCAAATCAGAAAGAATAAATGGCTAAAAAAAACACCAACTGAAAAATCCCTGCGGGATTAATATCCTGTGGGTTCTTGAGAACTCGTCCAGTCTTGACGCGAATAATGACGGCTGAGGTCTGAAGCATAAAATGGTTCTATAGAATACCGGAAAGTTACAGTCGAGTAGATAGAGGGGGGGGGTTGAGGCTGACATCGACGGGGTCTTCGGAACTCGCGACCATTCCAGTGCCAACTCCGCTCGAGAGAAGCGACTCTACCATCAGCTCCATTATGAATGTCGACACCTGAAGTGTATATTCGTGGATAAGGTCGCCAAGAAGTAGTTAACAAACCTTTCCAAGTCGACCGTCGAGTTCTCCGAGCTGATCGAGAGCTCCCAAGCGCTAAAAATTAAACTCGAAAAACTGGGAACCTTTGCCAAATATGAAGAGATAAAAAAAACCAACAGTCAAGGCCATCTGAACGTCGCCCATTGCAATCCGAAGAGAAACAACGCGAGGAGCATGCGATTGGGGGAAACTAATGGCCTGAATTGATGACTTATAACGAAATTCAAGTAAGATAACGTGCACAACTAAAAGAAACCCCGTATAACAGACCTGCTTGAACCAAACACCAAGATCCGTAACGATTAAAGAGTGAGTGTCAGCGATCTCAATTTGAAGAGATTGGTGGATGCGACTGAGTTGGGAGTCGGGATCAATCAGCTGCAAGGAGAAGATCACAACACCCATTCCATCCCAGCTTCTCTTTCAACCTGAAGGGCTTCGACGAGAAGTCTGCGAGACTCAACGATGAGATTTGCTGCTTGGATGGCAGAATCGGCCGGATCGGGAAGCATCCGAAGTTCAGCAATATTCCTGCGATATGCACACAATGTCTGCTTAAAAATAAGTAGTCCATATACAGACTCCTTTCTAAGAAATGCGTGAAAAAATGTTCCGCTGAACTACCGTTCAATGATAGAGAAGCGCTCGACAACTTCCCTACATTCACCGATCCGCTCCAAACGTACTTGCAACTCCTTCAGCTAAAAATCAGTGGATTAATAACGGTAGTACTTCCCCAAACCGGTAACCATTGCAGCGGTGGTATTGAAGCTGTCAGTTGATAACCCTTCCTCCACCAAGGACAACTTCTCGCCAATTTTGGAATGAAGAGACTCCAGTTTATCCGCATCCTAAACTGCATACAATGGACAGGCAGGCGAAAACAAACCGTACCATATTTGTCTAGAAAATGCATTGGCTGATGTCATGAATGAATGTAATGCAATAGCTAATTAAAAGGAATGAGAATGCACAGGCTCGGGAGAAAAAAAAACCAACTCTAAATTCCTCGCTTAAAAGGTCGGGAACGAAACGTTCGTACTTCTGGTGAAGGCTCAGAGCAATCTGCTCCAGTTCTGAAACAGATAGATCCTTCTAATTCAACGAATAAACTTAAATTAAGCACGAACGCATTCAAAACATAGTTAGAACATTCATACCATCGCGTATCTGGCGTTCCAAGTTCTCAATGTCAGCGTCAGCCATGTATTCTGCAAGAAGCTTCATTTAATGAAGACACTACCTACTTCCTAGACGGAAAGAAAAACAACCAAAACCTGTTTCCAAAAAGACTGAACCCAAGTGAAGGGCAGCGGATTGCTATGCAAAATTGAAAACGCGCGCTCAAATACAGTATACTTCGCACCCAAATTATTTATTGAAAGTGACTAACAAATTTCACAGAATCCCTTACACCAAACGTGATGGATATATCACTCCATCGTCCGATGTGTGAAATTCTCCGACAGATAGATTTTTTCCTTGCAGATTTAGGAGACCGACCAATATAAGTTCTTGTTTATGGCAGTGATAGGTTTAGTGCAGGAGCGAGCGAAGATGGAAGAGATAAAGGAAGATAGCTGATGAGAGGAGAAAGAAACTGAGACTTGGCCGCCCCGGAGTCTTCCTCGATGAGAGAAAGGATGGTGCGGGAGAGGGGGGTAGTTCACCGCCGGAGTGCCAGAGCAGGGGCATTCCGAGAAGGCACGGTAGAACTGCCAGGACGAGATCATACTCTGGGGCTGTAGATGATGAGGAGAAAAAGAAGTGAGATTGGAAGAGGACTCACAAGATTTGCTTTCTTCCATTTCCTCTTCATATTTGACAAACGGTTCCAGTTATCAAAGTGTAGTTTTTAGCGTTTGGGAACTCCCAATCAGCTTGGATAACTCTGCAGCGAAGGGTTGGGAAGGGTTTGTTGGCGTTTTTTGCCTATCTTCCAGAAACGTACTTTTACATTGTATGAAAGATTTTTCCTAGGTATTTCTCTATTTCTCTACAAACTTCCAGAGTCTTCCTGCCTTCTCACTGCCATCCTTTCTCACATCTGGCGAGATCTCGACATCCGAAATTGGACGAGTCCACCTCGGATCATTTTGTCGTTCTCTGTGCGCCCTCTCTCGGCTGATAAGAGCACTGTGAATGAAGAATGTGCTTGCCTGCTTGTCTCTGTCAGTGAATTCTACCTTCTTACCGTTCTCGCCTCACCCTTATCTCTGTCGTAGTCTTACTTCTTCACTTCTTCGCTCATCATTTTTTGCCGGGGAAAACCGTCGTTCTGTCCTGGACATCTGGGCGAGGGAAGGCGACAGCCCCCCACGCGTGCGTCGTTCCCCTCTCACTTTCACCTGCCGCCCCTCCCTCCAGATGCCATATAAGAGAAGCTCCGTCGAGTGTCTCTTCAGAGACAAAGAACTCCCACTTCATCAGCTACCGTATCCTCCATCCTCTTCGCTACACCGGAGGCCTTAAGCTCTATACTTCGTTTTTTCCGAGATGGTGCACGAGTTGGTGACTGCTCTTGCCGCCATTCCCATTCTAGTCGTTGCCCGCTTCTTCACTCTCCACATCCCCTACACTAACTCGGTCAGTATTCCTCAGACATCTTCTCAGACATTACTGTAACACAATAAATGTAGTGAATGAAGTATATCATCCGTCTGCAGGGCTTCTTCTGTGATGACGACGAGATTCGCTACCCGGACAGACCCTCGTCGATCAGCTCAAACACGATGACTCTCATTTACGGCATCATCACGCTCATTATGGTATAGTTTTTTAAATGTATTTTTCATGTTTTTCGTCACAAATTTCGCCTCGTGGCTATAAAATACACGCAAAGGCTCTAGTCTCTACTCGCGAGCTTTCATCGCTAGCTCTCTTATCGCTCACATCGAAGTCCCCCCCCCCCTCTTAGACCCGTCAGTCAGAAAAATGCAAAGTGCCATATCCCCGTCTCCTGAAACAGATCTGCCGTTCACTGATAAAAGTAATAGACAGAAACGATCGCGAGTAATGAAGAAACCATTGAGACATTTATAGTGTGCAGAGAAGACAAAAAAATTCGATTATGTATATACATATGTGTTTGTTATGATGAGATGTCATTGAAGTGTTTGACAGGTGCCAATCTCGGAGTACTCGCTGGTGAGGCGGATTCAGCAGCAACTGGAGCACGTGGAGATTCGCCGCTTCCGCATTCATCCCTATCTCGTGAAGACCACCTTCTTCTATGGTTCGACATTAACTTTCCACTTTACATGAACCGCTCTAAGCCGTGCTTCCCCTTCAGCTGCCTACACTTGCGGCGTTCTGGCGACCTCGGTGTCCACGAACATCTTCAAGCGGACCTCCTCCCGTCTCCGGCCCAACTTCATGGCCCTTTGCCGGCCCGCCAATCTGGACCAGCTGTGCCCCCTCGGCTCGAACGCTTTCATCGAAGACTTCATCTGCCTTGGGGAGGTTAGAATAATTTTCATTTATTTCCGAAATACATAGTATTTATTATAAAAAATTGATTCGGATTGCCAAATTCAAATTGACGATTTCAGTCTTCGCCTGACCAACACTTCTCCTTCCCCTCATCGCACTCTTCACAATCTCTCTTCTTTGCCGTGTACACAATTGTTAGTTTATTTCTCCGATTCTTTATTGTTTAATACCATTATCTTCTGTGTCCGAGTCCCTTTCGTTCTCGCTCTCTCTCTCTCTCTCCTTCCTCTCTCTCTCTCGCTCTCTCTATTCTCTCTCCATCTCCTTCTCACTCTCTTTCTCCATCTCTCTATTTCTCTCTCTCGTTCTCCTCCCCCTCTCTCTCGCTGTCTCTATTTATTCTCCATCTCACTCTCTCTCTCTCTTTCTCCATCTCTCTTGCTCTCCTTTCTCCCTTTCTCTCTCGTTTTCCTCCCCCTCTCTCTCTCGCTCTATCTATTCTCTCTCTCTCCATCTCCCTCTCTCTCCACTCTCTCTATCGTGGTATCCCTCCATGTCTTGCAGCTGTACCTGCACCACCGTCTTCGCCTGGCCCCTATCATCCGTGCCTTCGCCCAGTTCGGAATCTTCCTCCTCTCCGTCTTCATCTGCCTGAGTCGAGTGCGTGACTTCAAGCACCGCTACGCGGATGTCATGGGAGGCGGCATCCTCGGAATCACCATCGCCGTGTCCATGGTCAGCTATGCGTTTCATGATTTAGTAGAGAATAAGTCACTTCCTTTAATCTCGTTCGTAATAAATTCTCTCCAAAAATCTATTTTACCACAGTGTTATATTGAATGCGGGGTTGATATGCTCGCTCCTCACGTGGTTGCTTGCCACTTTTACCATTCCGTAATTCGTCACGGGCTAGCCATGTGGGTGATAAGAGCAACGTGACAGGAAGTGTGGTGTTGGTGGGATCACTGGTGACTTGGCTGCTTTTCTAGCTTCCAACATACCGGCTTCGAAATCATCTTTTAAAATAAAATAGCTAAAAGCAAAATATTAAATTAATACTCAATAAAAGCGTTATGTGGAAATTTTGTACACAAAAAGTATACTAACAGCGTTTTTTCTGCAGATTCACCTGATCCTATTCAACTTCCGGCCGCATCGCTACCGCGCGGCAGTGGTAGACACGGCGTCCGAGATCTCTGCAGTCGTCGCCCGCTCCACGACTGCCCCCGCTCGTAAACTGCACCACCACCACCATCATCACAACACCAAGCAGCATCTCCTTCCTGGAACTCGCGACGTCTCACCCAACACTTCCGACTATGGCAGCATTGTCTGAAGCCAGAGATGTAAAATCCGCCGGGATTTGACCAATCTACTTCTCTTGCTTCCCGACTTGACTCTTAATTAAGTTATCTTCCCTTAACGTGTAATTGGCTGAAAAATAGTCTTATAGTAAATTGATCTCGTCTTCAATTGATCTCCGAAGTTTGTCGCTGATTTATTAATGCGATAAGAACACTAGCGAAATGCCAACTCTGTTCACTATCCATAGAGAAGCTTGACCCATTTCATTTGCTCTGTTTTCATTCGTATCCCTTGATCTCGGCATCTGTCTACATCCCCCGATGATACATAGGCGTAAGTTGACCCATGACAAATATGAATTTTCGTATCGTATTTAAGCTTAAAAACAACACCTGTGTAATATACATTCAACATGTTTCAACCTCTCATAACAATCCTCTCCCTGTCACAGACATGAGAATGATTCTCCGAGACTGGGAAAGTTCACGAAATCCGCGCCCTGTCTCTCGCTCTATAACTCTTTTTATCTCTTTTTATCTCTCTCTTCTCTATCTGTCTCTCTGTTTCTACCTCTCATAACAATCGCTCATTCCCTCCAGGTGTCCCCAAGCAGTTCCATCTCACTATTTCACCCAAACGTTCTTTTGTTTGGACGGAGCAAAAAGTTTACGCAGAGTGGATCAAAAGCTATATGAGTATTCTATCGTTGTCAACTGAATTCTCCAAGGTGAGTTCAAGACAATTCTCGGAGAGCGCAAGACAAACTCCTCAAGACAATAGCTGTAACAAGCATGTAAATCAATATTGTTATCAATTTTAGGCGACATGTATTGAGCAGTTTCTCCCGTCTGCCCGCCCATCATCATCTCTGGAGAAGCTGTTCCCAGACACTTAATGTCGTTCATTTTTTTCCTTGGAATGCTAACTGATCTAATTTCTTGTAGAGTTGCAACACGATTTGGCTAGACGTATAAACTAAAGTATGGAGGATTATGTATGTACATAGCTTTTTCGTGGGTATGTGATTATGCTGCTTCCGGAATAGTGGCGCGTGGCAAAAAATATAATGTTGCCATGTGACTTGTAAAATGTCGCTGTTTTCTTTGGCGGTGTCGTGTAAAATGTTCACTGCCCAGTGAGGATAACCAATTTGTAAATCCCATATCGAACCGCACTCTCCGTCAGCCGTGCTACATGTATTTCTACAGATACATATGTATGTAGATGAAAAAGTAGAGCCTACATTGGAGATGACAAGTGCATCCGTGCTTTCGTTGTTGATATGGAAATGCCAAGACAGTCCTGCCAGTGGCAGTCTGGTCTCTCCAGAGAGTGGGAAGAAAAGCAAAGCAAAGCCTTATCTCTCTTCATCTGCTTCTCCTTTGTCTTTCCCTTCTGCCTTTCTTTTTTCCCTTAGGCCGCCCCTCCCACTCAGTCCCCTCTTAGGATGAGCATCCGCTTCTCTATTATAGCCACACCCATTGCAATTTTGGTGTGACGAGAGAGAGAGAGAGAGAGAGAGAGAGAGAGAGAGAAAGAAAGGAAAGAAGATGCAAGACTCGTGGTCATCGTGCTCCTTTCTTTGCTCATTCTTGCATTCGTCGAGTGCAGATGTTCTTGTCTTCCTTGCCAGTTCGTTCCGAAAGGCACTGGGTCTCTAGACGATTCTCCTAGGGTTATGTATGTAGGTGTGCACTACATGCACATGTCAATGACATTACATTTGTATTGCCAACACGTAACCTGAAATTGAATTAAGATCTCAATCTTTCTCGCAGCAAGTCTCATTTCCACATCATATCGTGTGTATCCCAGTGCAAGATTTCATGAAAGTATGAAACTTTGACGGTGTGACAACCTAAAAGTAATTTGAAAAATAAAACATGTCCCTAAGTAGAGAACTAGTATACTCGCGAGAAGGTTCTATGAATAATAAGGAAGTCACTTTCATGGATTGATATTACCCGGCTGTATTCTACTTATATGGTTATGTCATTGCATTCTTGGATTCTTCTTGAAAGTGAATGTTTTCGTGATCCCTCCTGACTCGTACCCAATTCAATTATGCTTGGCCGAAAAAGCGCTTGTCCATTCCCCTTACCGTGACTCTCGACGGTCCCTTGTCTCCTCGCGTTCCCCTCTTGCCCTTCCAGCGTGCTGCTGGCTGAAACGTGTGGCCGTAAATCCTCACCTCCAACTGAAAAGAAACATGCCCTTGACGTCTTGGCAGCAAACCAATTTCAGTTTCTTTTTCTCTCATTCCTCTTCTCTTTCTCTTTCTCTTTCTCTCTCTCTCTCTCTATCAGGAGGTTGACACCTAATCTCCAATTTTGATGCGAAGGAAACCCTGTTGGCGTGGAGGATGCAATCTTTGTGAAATGCCGCCACGGCTCCTTTCCTTCACTTTGCACCATCACTTTATTTTTATGCTCACGCATTTTGCTCTTCTTTGCGTCTGAAGGAGCGGCAGCGAAAACAGGAGAGATGAAAGAGAGAGAGAGAGAGAGAGAAAGAGAGAGAGAAAGAGGAAGGAAGAGCGAGAGAAAAACAAAAATGGAAAGAGAGAGGTTGAGAAAGAGAAATAGAGAAATGAAAGAGAGCGGGGGGAGATAAGAGGAAGAGGGAGAGAGAACAAAGGGAAAGAGAGAAAGAGAGAGAGAGATAAAGAGAGAGATAAAGAGAGAGAGAGAGAGAGAGAGTTTTGAGAAGGCGATGCTCACTTTGAATTCCGAGGAAATCCTGACTAAAGCGATGAATATTTTTAGCCATTCTCGTGCTTTTCTGCCGTTTTCATTCAGATTCTGAATGAAGCGATTTGTTTTATTCATTTAACTGCAACCTCCTGCAACCTCCTCATCAACCACCATTGCTTCATTTACGCACCTCGTGTGCAGTGACCATGAATAACCGTGGATAAGAAGTCCAGTGGAGGATGAGCTCGACCTTTCTACTGACCAACGCCCTTGTTTTAATGAAGTTCTTTTTTCATTGGCATTTCTACTTTGGGACCCATTCATTTGCATTCTCAGCACTTTTTGATCCCAAGGAACGTAAAAAAGGTTGCTGAAGAATCTCAACAGTTGCGTTTGAGCATACGTAAAGGGAGCCTTACTTAGCATTCGGAAGGGGTCAGCGGAAAGTTGAGCGATGTGTGACCTCTACTTTGGACGGATTATTAATCTGCTTTACCATTTTGCAAATTTCTCTCTACCCTTTCCATCTCCTTCTCTCTTTTCTCTCTCCATCTCTTCCCTCTTCTCCCTCCATCCCTTCCATCTCTCGCTCTCTTCTCTTTCATCCTCTCCTCTCTTCTCTCTCCACCCTTTCCATCTCTCGCTCTCTTCTCTCTCCTCCTTTTCCCTCTCTCGCACTCTTCTCTCCTCCTCTTCCCTCTCTCGCTCTCATCTCTCTCCTCTTCTCTCGCTCTCTTCTCTCTCCTTCTCTCCCCTCTGAACTTCATCTTTTGCCTTCATCGGCATCTTATTTACGGCGACTGCTTCACGCAACTTTGCCATAGTAAACTACGTCTTTTCTCGTTGACCTCCAATCTTCACTTCTGCCAGAACTTTTCACGGATTGCAAGATTTTGTTGCAGAGAAAAATAGCGTCGAACAAAGACCAGGGAATGGTTGTTGCAGACTGGAAGAAGTTGAGTGACAAACAGAGAAGAAGGGAAGAAGACATGGAATGTCGCCTTCGGGGAGGGGAAACAACACGGACAACGATTGTTGTTCCATTTTCTAGTGAGAGAGGACTCCAAGATTATTCGCTGTCGATCAAAGAAGATACAAAAAACAGAAAGGAAAAAAATAAAAGATGAATGCGACGTTCGTTGATGGTAGAAAAGAATTCAACTTGTTTGGCATTGGAACGGGTTCGCTTGTCATTAGGAGATCACATCCTTCTTACTCTTGAACTTGCACCACTTTGATTGGCTGGCCAAAGTTCATTGTTCTATGAGAGAGACGAGGGAAAAAGATGGAAAGGGAAGGGAGATAAATCGTAGAGCAAGAGAGAAGCAGCTTCTGAGGAACTGAGTAGGCGATACCATAGCTGCGTGCTGATAGGGCAACTCTTGCAGACTCTGCCCGTTCTTCCCGTGGTGTTCCCCAAGCTATGCTCTCCAACATTTCTTTGTACTTCTGATAAGATCTATCTTTTCCTTTCTCTCTCTCCCTCTTTCTCTCTTTCTCTTCCTACACTCGATTTCAAGATACCCTCCACTTCCTCGTTTTGCACGTTCCTCTTCTGTCTCTGTCTCTTCGTATCTCCTCTCCACCTTTCCATTCTTTCCCTTAGAGTCCTTTTGTGTTCCTCGCGACCTTTCGAACTCTTCGCTAATAAGCTCTCTAAATTGAGTTTGGATCTCATGTTCAATTCCATTCACGAGATCCACCATGCGCATTCAGGAACTTTCCTTTTTTAGTACGTAGAAACATTTGTGTCCTTGTGAATAACACGTCTTAATGGACTTGTCGACATGCTTAAGAGAAGTAGGCGTAATTGATGAATTGTGGGAATTTTCGGCCGTTATATTTTTTGCTCTAGGCATATAATAGGTACAATAATGAATGTTGTTGTTCGAGAGAGCTTTGACGTGCAATGCCTATTTCCGTACTGATATACATATAACTTGTATGATCATGTACTTTTTTACAATTCATCTGCAGAAATGAACCCATTGCTGATAGTTTCAGCTGCGGCAGTCGAAGAGCACGTCATGATTAGAAGGAGAAGCGGGCGAGCCTGGCAGCACAATTCGCTTCTTCGGCAACAACGCCCACGCCAGTAGTCGTTCAGTCCAAAAAGTCAGTGAACGATGAAGCAGAGTGTTATTAGCGTACTTTTAAAGAACATTTCAAAACTATAATCCGCTTCTTTTTGTTTTAGAAATTTCTTTATATGAAAGACTGTAATGTTCTTTTGCATTTTAAAAGTGGGTTTGAGGAATTCTTGTGCAAGACGGGAACTGCTAAGTGGGAGGTGTATAATGAATGTGTACATGTTTTCTTTAAAACTTTGGAGACTGAAGGGTATTTATGATGAGAGAGCAAAGAAGATATTTTCCGCTCTTTCCGTGACAGACTCGCCTTCTCTTCTTCCTGGCTCAGAATGAGTGCTCTTCACGGAACTTTCTACTTCCTGTACATGGTCGTGCCTATCTGCGGAGTCGCTCTCAACTGCTACGTCTTCATGAAGCTTCTCCGAGTTGCCAGGTCATTCTCGCTACCATTTATTCTTCTTATTATTGTTGTTATGCATTACTCCGTGTGTAGGAGTGGCTTCCACTTCCCTGTTGCTTCGCACGCAATTCTTTAGCTGCTTTTTAACTTGTATACGTAAAGAAAGCAGAGCGTTGCTTGCCAGAGCTGAAAGTAGGCGGCTTCGTAGCTAAAATAAGATGTTGTGCCTGACGTCTCTGCTGATACAGAAAAGTGTGCTGACGAATTCATTGCTATGCATTTGTACTGTGCAGACAATGTCTGTCAGAGGAAGAGGAGAGGAAGAAAGGGAAAGAAAGATGGTCATAGAGGGAAGATCGTAACGACAAATGTGCCTTCTCCATACATAACAACACAACAAATATGAACGTGCAAAGTCTAGCAAGATACTGTAACTATGTATATTTCTTAATCTGTCAATAAATAGAGATGATGAAAAAGGATTGGAACGCCTTCACTCTTCTATTGTTATGTAGATCATCCACAGCTGTCTCCATATTTGCAGACGCAGCGGAAGTCGCTTCGAGACGACATCCGGCCTTCCCCTCTCTGCGATGTCCATCTCAGACTCCGTCTGCCTCCTCGCGCAGTTTGCTCAGTTTCTCGTCCACTTCACTTCACTTTCCACCTCAGACGACCACCTAACACGATTCGCAGGTTTAAAAAATATGTATTTAAAATTTTTAAGTGAAAAATTATTATAATATTTCAGTAATTGCCTTAATAATGCAACTAAATTATTAGTTACATCATTATTTGCAGACAATGAAGACATGGAAGCGGAAGTGATGCCTGATGTGTTGCGAACTCCCAACCGATACATGACTTTCATCTGCAAGGTATCTGCCTTTCCCTATCACTTTCATTCTGCATAAGATTACTACTATAGAAAACATGCAAGATGAACTGGCAAATATTTTCGTTTCTAGTAAAAAATAGTGGCGTAAGTGGCGAGGCTTGCTATACAAGAGAATACTTCCTGCTGATGGCCTCTTGGCGTTGAATGAAGCTGAAGCATTTTGTTTGCGCAGCTACTAGAAAAAAACATCTCGCATAGCGGGTCCATTCCGCACTCATTTCGTACCAATTCCTTTCCAAAGAGATGAACTTCGTTCGTAATAAATTCGCGCCCAAGAATATACATACATCTGTATGCATACGCATGTCTGAATTGTGTTCGAGTTTATTTAAACACATCAACAAACTATAACAAATGTACGCTGTCTCATTGTTACACTTTCATTTCCCAATAACTGTTGCTACCGTTTCTGCTTTCACTCTCTTTCTATTTCTATATCTCTTGTTCTCTCTCTCTGTTGATTCTCTCTTGCTCTCTCTTTCTCTCTCTGTCTTCCTTTCTCTTTCCCACTCTGCCAGTCTCGACTTTTTCCTTCCCTTCTGACGAACCCTTCTTCTGATGACCTCTTTGGTTCGCGGACACAGAAAGGTTGTCGCTAATTCGGTTTTGGCCTCCTCACAACTACTTCTTTCTTCGCCTGTAGGTGTCGGCGATAGCGTCCGCATGGCTTGCTTTCGCTCTCTTGTCTCTCTCTTTCTTCATTCTCTCTCGCTCTCTCTGTTCTCTATCTCTCACTCTTTCTCTCTCCCTCCCTTTCCCAATTCCCTCGGGATGTGATGTCTTCTCATCTCAGTCATGCACATGGTCCCAAGCAGGCGCCATATGGGGACGATGAAATTTACTTTTTTCATAAATGAATTAATTAAGCTTAAATCCGAGGGCAGAGACGGACCCACTCAATGTATTTTTTTTGCTAGCGAACTATGTATTCGTACACTTGGCACGGCCTTTGGACTTGCTTCCGCAACAAATACACTTTTTGCAACAAAGCTAACCCGCTATAATAATATTATGGGGGTTTACTTTGTAAGAAATATAGATTAGTTCATATCTGAAACGAAAAGAAGTATGTTAAAAAGGCCTGATTGTGAGTACTTTTCCGAAAGTCAAAAGTTGAAGAGAGAAGACTAATTTCCTCCCTTTTCAGGTCGACCTCTACCTCATGCACTCGACTTCTGCTTTCTCTGTCTGGTGCTGGCTCGTTCTCTCCGTCCTTCGCTATGTCGCCGTCTTTCATCCTTTCAAGTACAGAACAATCTGGAGGCAACCACGATACGCATTGAAGTCAGGGAATTACTATAATGCATATTCATTTCATTTCATTTATTTATTTATTCCATTTAAGATATTACTGATTAGCTAATAGGTTTTTATCAGGTCGCTGGCTTTTGCTTGCCTCGCAGCCGAGTCGTGGATTCTCTACTGCGTTGTTTATGACAAAGAGCAGCGATCTTGCACAGAAGACGTCTCTCTCAGTGCCCAGCACGTCAAGGTAAGCTGGAGATTACTCGAGAAGAAACAGAAAATAATATGTTATAACGATATGATGAATGAATGCACTGTTGCTGTAGACAGCTCACCTCATGGACATTGTTGTGTTCTACGCGATTCCTTCGTTTCTGAGGCTCGTCTTTGACTCCATTGTGCTCTTCAGATGTTACAGGTTTATATTTCCTTATCATTTACTTAACTATAAAGTAAAGGACTGTTTTTCAGCTGCGGCAGCGGCCCCTCTGCCTTTGAAGAGACAACTTTCCTCTACGATCGGCGCCTCGCAATCAGTGCGCCGACAGAGAGAAAGTGCGTCCTTCAATATCTCTTAAAAACGGCATAAAACAAGCAAATTGATTTGCAAGAAAAAAACATAGTAAAATACAAGAGGGAAGGAGAAACAATTTTCTATAGGAGCTCATCTTTTGACTGCGTCTCTCTGGACAGCACGGCCGCCCTTCGAAGGGGAAGCACTCAGAAAGCACAACTCGTTCTATTTGCCACTCTCACTCTTCAACAACAACAGCAACTCAACAGCATTCGGCTCAGGGTTGGAAAATTAACCCATCAAACTTAACTTTTTTTTGCATTGACAAAAATGTTAAGAAAAATGAAGGAAAATAATGGTTGATTTATTGTGAGACGCGAACGCGCGCGCAGCAAGCGGCGTGCTCGAGAAGGAGGACGGCGATGATCATGCGGTCGCTGCTCATCTCTGCCGTGAACCTCGCATGCAACCTCCCCTCTCATCTCCTCCGCACTTATCTCACTCTCAGCGATGAGATCGGCCAGCCAGAACAGAACGAGGAAGCTGGCGAGGGATTCACCAGCACTCTGCACATCATTGAATGCGCGTTTTTCTACTTTTTGCATTTAATTAAAAATCCTAACAAAAAGTCTTTGCAATCACATCTTGTAAACACACGAATATGCATCCGTACATAGTACATATGTATGTACATGTAAATACATACATACAGTGATGTGCACCAACAATGGCAGAAATGGGCGCGGCGTGACGCCGCATGCAAATCAGACCGCATTGAATAAGTCGATGCAGAAGCAACCAAATGTAAAGATCCGCATATGAACAGAATCAGGATTTTCTGGCACATCGAGCACACAGACTTTTAAAATGTAATTTTACAACTTTTTTAAATAAAGTTATTAAGAAAATAATTACCGTATTTTGACTATCGTGAAGTTCACTATACACACGACAAAAAAGCACACACGAAATATGACACATTCTGCATTTCGTTTGCACGCCAAAGTTGCGTATTTTCTCCGCCATCCTTACTTTTTGAGCATACTTTGTTTGTTTCACGGTGAAGATCAACTTTGGATGGCGAATTATAGCTTATTTTGTTATCATGTGTCCTAGGAAATAGGGAATGGGGGGGGGGGATTGCAGAGAATGAAGAGACCGAGACAGGACAACATTATATTAGACTGGTGGTAATCAATTTATTACTCTCACTCGCTCTCTCTTTCTCTCACGATGACTTCTCTTTGCTCTCTCTCTCTCTCTCTCTCTCTCTCTCTCTCTCTCTCTCTCTCTCTCTCTCTCTCTCTCTCTCTTCTCTCTCTCTCTCTCTCTCTCTCTTTCATGTCAACTTCAAATCTGAGAAGTAGAAACGGAGAAGAAAAGTGTAAGACAGGGAAGGGGACGACCGGAGGAGAGGAATGTGAAGGGCGGCCCGGCGATGAATTGAGCGGATGAAAGCCATTCTGAGTGCGATGAGACTTCTAACCTAAGAGGGGGCAGAACAATGTCAACGGCTTGATTTGAGCCCAAGACTATGCGTTCAAGAATTTCGAATGTCTCGCTAGGTTGAGCAGATTGCACCGAATGCCGCAAAAACCAGTTACGTCGAGAGGAACCGAACCTTCGTCCTTTGCATCACCCAGTGTGAGCATAACCAGTCAACTACATAGCTTTGGATGTTGGACTCTCGGAGCCATAGTTTGTAAACCGAAAAGCAGCTGTACAGGCAGGAAACTGTTGAGAAAGAGAGAGAGAGAGAGAGAGAGAGAGAAAGAGAGAGAGAAAGAAACAAAGAGAAATGGTGACAATGAACAAAGAAAAGCTCAAGAGAGAAGCTTGGGCATCCACTAATTGTATGAAGGCTACGAGAAGACATTCATCCAGTGCATCTTCTGAATTGAGAAGCCCGACATGTTCTTTCTCTCTCTCTCTCTCTCTCTCTCTCTCTCTCTCTCTTCCACGGTATGCGGTTACTCCTGGATCAAGCCTGAGAAAGAACTTGAGCAGTCATTCAAGATCGACCACCAACAACAAAAATTAAGGGCCTATTTCGTTAAAAATTATATTTAAACCAGCAGGTTTCCGAGGAACCACAAAAGTAAAGCATCAGCAAAAAAATGTTATTTGAAAATCGCAAAAAAAAATGTCTTTCGGACGTGTTTTAAACTAAAGTACTAGAATAAAGCTAATGGATTTTGATCAAGGTAATGGATTTTGCTCGGAATACTAAGGAACAGAGTAGAATACCATACCATTTAAAACAAAGCAGGGAAGGTCGCCGTGAGGAAGTTCTTGGCTGGCCGAGATATCCAGGCATTCATCACGCTGAAAGAGGAAAATGAAAAAGCAATTCGGCATATTAGCTGCAGGGAATAAAAGGCTCTCCCAAGGGTCCTACAAAAACGGTGGGTAGGAGGCGTGCTCCGTTTCGGATCATGCTTTTCCACACTGATTGGCTGACATCTTCTTGGCACGAAAGATATTTTGTTTTCGAGTAAACAAACTTCACAATTTCGTCATTTTACCCACCTCAAATGCAAAACTGGCAGTCACATTAAATCACTAAGCGGTGTGTATGACTTTCGCAAGGTAACAATCAAGCCCAAGTCTGTTTCATTAACTATTCGGATGAGCCAGAATCTTTCGTGAATGATGTGACGAAACAAACAAGCAAGAGGCCATTGGACAACGATTAAGTGTCCTATCAACACATTTATCGAATCGCACAACACAAATAAGTTTGACAAAAAAAGCTGACCATTCCGGAGGAAGACAAGCAAAGCGCATCTTCCGATAGTCACACGATCATCCTACTCGTCAGATCAGTCGAAAAACGTTCGCAACTTCTGTCTTCTATAAGATAAACTCCACTTGAATCAATAACAAGTATCATGGAAAAGAGAAATACGAAACATTCTTTGATGCAATGAATTTTTTTTCGAAAAATGGACTGATATCTCGGTTGTTTTTGAACAAGAAGTGTCAACGACGACATAGGAATGCAGAATAAGCTATAATTCACCATCCAAAGTTGATCTTCACCGTGAAACACAAAAGTACGCTCAAAAAGTAAGGACGGCGGAGAAATTACTCAAGTTTGGAGGGCAAAACAGATGCAGAATGCATCATGTTTCGTGTGTGCTTTTCTGACGTGTGCCTAGTGAACTTCATGATAGTCAAAATACGGTAATTATTTTCTTAATAACTTTAATGAAAAAAGTTGTAAAATTACATTTTAAAAGTCTGTGTGCTCGATGTGCCAGAAAATCCTGATTCTGTACATATGCGGATCTTTACATTTGGTTGCTTCTGCATCGACTTATTCAATGCGGTCTGATTTGCACGCGGCGTCACGCCGCGCCCGTTTCTGCCATTGTTGGTGCACATCACTGTATGTATTTACTCTGCTCCATGCAATCTCACAAGTTATCTGTCGTGTCTATAAACTACATTTTAAACAATTACTCTAAAGCAGGAAATAAAAAAAAAAACTTTTTTAGCAGTATCGCAAGTGCTGTACTTCTCGCAGTTCGTGTGCAACGCCTTCTACCTGAGCACAACGATCTACGAGACTTCCTCCCTCGCCTCGACGGCTGCTCCTCCGCGGCGTCCGCCTTCCCTTGGCCGCCAAGTCTCCCGGTGCACTTCCAACGAATGCGTCGATATTTGACTCGTTGCAACTGCCAAATTTCTTACTTTGCTATTCACGTGCCGAGTTGCTTATTAACATCTATTTATTGATAATTTATTTGCCTCAAATTAATTCTTGACCTGATGCACTGAAATCCACTTTCTAGGCGCCACGGAAGCCCTCAATTTGCGAGTATCTTTACGTGTAATCCAACCATAAGAATGACATTTGTACTTGCATGCCCTCACTCTCAATTTATGCCTCTTTCTGCCACGTGCACTTGCTAACCTCTAAGAGACGCAAACAGGTGTTCTTTTCATTTACCACTTACCTTTTTTATGCATCGTTTTTTTGTCTTTGCAGCTATAATTATCCTTATTCTTGAATATTTGCTGCTATCTTTTCGGGTTATTTGCAGAAATGTTTGCTCGAGAAGAAATAATTCAGAAAAAACTAGATAACATTAACCTTTGAAGCGAAGAAATTGAAAACAGAAATATGTATGTATGTACTTATGTACATACATACAAAACACGCATATACTTACATGTATACATACATACATATGTATGTATGTATATTTCAAGGAGAATATTGCATCTAACCTTAAATATAGTTTTGCGAAGAAATTTGCAAGTATGTATGTGTGTATCGAAATGTGCCAGAAAGAACCTAAAAATTGTATAGAAGTGTTCATCGCGATATAACGTGTTCGAAATTTAAGCTTTTTTTGGCAATGTGCACTGAAAGTCCGTTGTCCTTATTTTGTCTTGCGGCTGAGTGCAAGTCAAGAAGAGTAGTATAAAAGAGAAAGAATAGAAGAATCTTTCCATTCCCATCTTCCACCGCCTTCCCTCGCCCTCCTCGGCCGCCATGTCCGAGTAGGAGGCGATCCGCTTCAACATCGGAAAGAAGTGGCTTATCTCCAGATTCCTCACCCCCTTCTTACTTGCTCCCACTTTGCTCTCCCTCGTTTCTTTCTCGTTTTTTTTTATTATTAAAAATTCTCATCTGAGTTTGTCCCTCGCCTCATTTATCAATTAATTAAGTGTACAAAAATAATTTGAGGTTCGGTGAATGGGCGATCACTTCTCGCTTGGATGAAGGCGGATTTGGACAAGTCAGTCGAATCGATCTGCTGTGTAACTTTGGATTCACCGAAAGATTGATTTAGTTTTACAACATGTGCAATTAAATTAGTTCACACCGGTCGCAACTACAAGGATTGTGAGAAATGAGGCTTATTACTTAGTGGTTTTATGCATAAATCAGTTTTCATAAAAAGAAAGGGCAAATTAGTGCCAACATATTTGTTATTTTGCAGGTGTACACAGTCCAGCATCGCATTAGTCAGAAGCAAGGCGCTTTGAAGGCGGAAGCGAATGAGGTGGAAGGAGGATCAGCTATCAAACTGGAGGTCACTTCCATTACCAGAAATGCTTTCATTTAACAGTATGAAAAGATGAAAAGAAGGGCGATTATAATTACATTCAGAGACAGATCGAGTTTTGTGTTCGAGGAAGATGTGTTATGAAGGAGTGAGACGGGAAATTGCAGATCGACGTGTTGCGCGTGGTGCACGCGGAAGGGGAGAAGCCGTATCTGCCGGTTGTCTTCCACGCGGCGAAGCACGCCAACTACTGTTACATGATTATGACTCTCCTCGGCGACAACTTCAAGGCGCTCAAGGTTCGAGAGGAAGCAACACTCAAAGAGGAGCATGCAAACTATTAATTCATATGACATTGGATTGAATTTTGCGTCTTAAGGAGTCTAATTGATAAAAGATATCTATGATTTTAAAAGGTTACATTGTTCCAGAACTCGCAGAAGAAGGAGGTGCTATCACTTCCAACATCCAAAGTCTCTACGCCCTCAAGATCGTCCACGACCACGGATTCGTCCACCGCGACATCAAACCGAACAACTTCGTCATGGGATTCTCCAAGGTTTTTATTATTTCATTATCGAATTATATTTAATTTTAAATCGATTCTCACATTTATAATTCTTTAGGACGCGGAGCGCGCGCGGATCGTCCACGTCCTCGACTTCGGCCTCGCCCGCTCCTACGCCTTCAAGGTCATTGTACCTCTCCATTCTAATCACTCCTCTCCTATCACATTATCAGTTGCAGAAGGGCGGTCAGTGGCAGGCGCGAAAGGCGCGCGGCACGGCGGAGTTCCGCGGAACTCTCCGCTACTGCACTCCCAACGTCCACGACCGGCTCGAGCAGGTTTTTCTCCTTTCTTTACAAAGTTTGATTAGGTTATTTTATAAAAAAAAATTTACGAAAATATCATCAAAATCGTGATTGCAGGGCCGTCGAGACGACATCTGGTCGCTCTTCTACGTCCTCATTGAGCTCCACGTCGGTCTCCCCTGGCAGGTCGGACTGTGTCTGAGAGCTGTATATATTGCCACTCGTATTGATACGGCCTCTCTCTCTCTCTCTCTCTCTCTCTCTCTCTCTAACGCTGTCGCTCGCTCTATTTCTCTCTCTCGCTCTCTCTCTCTCTCTCTCTCTCTCTCTCTTTCTCTAACACACTAGCTCTCCCTTTCTGTCTCGATCTCTTTAACACCCCCTCTTCACTTTTATACTGATTTCAGACGGAGCGCGACAAGGAGAAAATTGAGACCATGAAGATCACCATGAGCGACGCCGACCTGATGGTCAACATGCCTCGTCAGTCATTACCTCTCCTGTTCCCTCTTTCTCCCTGTCTTTCTCATCCTCTCCCCACTCCGTTCTCTCGCTCTCCCTCTCTCCTGTTGCAGGGGAGTTGAAAGATGTGATCCCCGACCTGCGCAAGCTGAACTGCTACAGCCGCCCCGACTACCTGGGCATCTACAAGTGCCTGCTCGCCGTTATGAAGCGCTACGACGTCAAGCAAGATGACCCCTACGACTGGGAGTAGAGCGATCCTTCCAAATATGTCAGTTGAAAATAGAACATAAAAATAAGATAGAAAAAATATGCTAATTCTCCACGGTAATATTATAAAACCTGATTTACAGCCGCCGCTCCGCCCGAGCCAGCCCCCCGCGTGGTTCAACCCCGAGGCCTTCTTCAGCTCCGACCCCATCGGCATCGACAAGGCTCCCGAGAAGGTTCGGATCTTTCTTCTTCTATCTCATATTTTGATCATCACGTATTGTTCTGTTCAGGGAAGTTCGAACGTTAAGTCTTCGAAGCCTCAGCTGAAGTCTCTTGAGCAATCGCAGAGCAAGAAGTAGGAAGACGCCGCTCTTCATGCAATTCTCCCCCTCTCACTTCCTCTTTCCATCGCCATTCCCTCCAAATAAAACGCAAGGAAAATCCAGAAGTTTGACTTTGGGCATTTAACACTGAATTTTGGGAGTTTACTATCACGCCTCTGTTGTAACTTCACAGAGTAAAAAAGGAAAATTTTTGATGGCTTTGAAACGGTTTAGGTAAACGAGGGCGATCACTGAAGAATTAGATTTAAAATTGCCGTAGCCTTTTGCACTCTTGCTAGAATATGATGTTTTCACATAGTAGTTTGTGCCACCATCGAAATATCACGCGAGAGGATGAGAACTACTTTAAGTGAGGTGTGGGTTCACGCGTATTCTCAAGGCTCCCCTTGCGGTTCTCCATTGCTTTGTTCAACAAGAACTGTCTGACCATGTCGAGAGAAGTGATTCGGATATGAGACTCGAGAATGCATCGGCCATTCATACTCAATTGGCCGACTCAGACAGGAAAGAGAGACGTAAGCAGAGGGGAGCACGGGGAGCAGCGCCTGATTGCTAGGCAAGAGAAGTCTTCTTCCAATACAACCGAGTCTCTTGCATTCTTGATGCGTCCCTTCTTCGTCTTCCACTCCACGTTTCTCTTTTAACTAGAAAGTATATGCACCACTTCCAGCTGGACGAAGAAAGTAGTTGTACCTGGAGGGAGGATGGCTTTCGCCAATTCAATTGTACTCCGATGAAGACTGCGAGTGTCTGTAGTGTCCTCCGTCCACTCCATTCTTCCGCAATGCGCATTCCTCCCTTCGTTGAAGAGCGAAGCTATTTCTGGCAGAGGAGCACGGAAGATTGCACTCCTCCTGCTCTAAGGAATCGTATCCGTCGTTCCTTAACACTGCAGAAACAGAATGCTCTTGTCTCTGAAAGAGCAGACCAATCATCTCCCTGAGGGAGAGTACGCGCTCAGCCAATTGGCGTTTGGCCTTCTCCACTACCAACTCTTCTCATATGGCAGACAAGCTAAGTGCGTTTCATGTTGCGTGTCCCGATGGAAAAAACAGCAGAGTTGGACAAGAGAGAGCGCGAGAAAGAAAGAGATAAGAGAAAGCGGAGAGAATGATCGAGCTAGAGATCGAAAGAAAGAAAAAGGGCGAGATAAGAAAGAGAGAACTATGGACGAGAAAGAAAGGAAACATGGAAAGAAGACCCTCTCTTGCGCATTGTCTTTTTCATCTCTTTTCGCACTCCCCCGAGGCTTCTTCTCTCCTTTCTTCCCCAGGCCGGAGATGGCAAATTGCCCAGAAAAAGAACATTTATTGTGCATGCTTTGCTGTGACACATGACAACCGAGCCATTTTGTGAGCCCCCTCCCCCTCTTGGCAGGCTGGGCCGTCTTTTCTGTGCGGCGAAGCACACTATAATTGGTAGTAAATGCTTCCGGCTTCAGTCGCACGAAGCCGCGCGATAATTCTGGCAACCAAAGCAGTAGCCTTGCTTCACTTTCCCTATCATTACACATTGACATTTATTTGTCGTTCCAGAATTTCTGCCATAACCATTATGGAGATTTTTCTCATTTTTGGCAGCTGAAATGTTAATAAATTTGTGTGAGCCTTATATTCAAAATAGTTTAGGCAGAGTGTAGAGATTTCCGCGAGATAGAGAGATCGAGAAAGAGAGAGAGAGAGAGAGAAAGCGAGATATATAGAGGGAAAGAGAGAGAGAAAGACATGGAAGAGAGAAAGCGATAGAGAGAAAGAGAGAAAAGAGAAAGAGAGCGGAGTGTTGTTCTAATTCTCCGCTTCTCCTTCTCGGGTGGAAGCAAACAGCAGAGAAGCCTCCTCCTCGTGCATTCTCAGCTTGCTTGTGCAACTTCTTTCTTCGCGCGACGCTTTTCCTATTCTCCGGCTTGGCTGTCCCAAATTGGTTTACATCTCCCGGGAGAGAGAAAGAGAGAGTGAGAGTGAGTGAGATAGAGAATGGAAGAAGTTGTAAAGAGAGAGAGAGAGAGAGAGAGAGAGAGAGAGAAGTAGGGAAGTGAGTGTGAGAGAGATAGCATATGGAAGTAGTAAAGTGACTGGGTAGCAGAGTGGGCTTCCCTAAGTGCATCACATCAAATGTGTGCCGTGGAGCGAGTAGAAGATACTGAACGTCAGCGAGCAACTTCATTTCCGTTAGCATCTTCTTTCTTAAACTATAAAGTGAAGACAGATTTAACATCACTTCACATTCTTTTTTCTCAATGTTCCGTTGAAGATACCCATGAGGACGGTTTTCTTCCATATTCTCATATTTAATGATATCACCTTTCTGATTTGATGTCAGGCTGTTATCTGGGTAGTTTTTGAGCTTGTCTCTTTCCATTCTCACCTCTTCCACTCGCCTTCCATCTCATCGTTGCAGAGCATAAGGGCGAGCCATCCTTCAAATTCTCTTTCTTTCTCGCGCCTCTCTCTCTCTCTCTCTCTCTCTCTTTCTCTCTGACTCCCTTCTCTCTTACTACCCTCACTCTGGCTCTGTCTCTCTGGCATGCGCGGTCTCGACTGAAGCCTCCAGCCCAAAAGGGGCAGAACGGGCCATGAAATATGGCCTCATTTCCCGGATGGCGTCCCCTTCCTCTTCCATGCCAAATGACATTCTCGAGGAAAATGAGATGTTTCCAAGTCCGCTTCTTCATCTCTCCACATGGTCGCGAATTTTATATGCTTTATGGCGCTTGCTGCTTGCCGTCTTCCTGTGTTATCTACCTATTTCCATGCTGTGTATGTTATATTTGCTTGCACATATCTTCGTTTTCCTTCAAGACTCACTTTTTCGCTCTCAGCAGATGGTGGTTTTCAGAACGAAGAGAAAGAATTGGCGAGTGTGAAAGCGAATTAGATTAGCTTTTGTTTTTCTGCTTCCACAAGCTATGGACAAAGATGGCTTTTGCCTGACTCCAATCATTGTCTTTCTTTTTCCTATTCTCATGTCTTCCGCGTTCAATTTGAAACCAAAAAAAGCCAATTCCAACTTCATTCAATTCACTAGTGTTTGTGTCATCTCTGTTAGCTACTCTCGACATGTCTTCCATTCCCTTCCATCCTTTCTTTCGCTCTCGCCCCCCCCCCCCTCTCCCCCCCATCTCTCCTCTCCCCCCTCTCTCCCTGTCTCGACATCCTACTAGATAGTTTCATACCGGTGAGCCAGCACAAAGCCGTAGGTATAAGAATGTAACCCAATCCATTTGCCTGGCTGTTTCAAGTCGAGGCCGGTGTAGTCGACTTCCACAGAAGGAAGCCTCACAACCCTTTCGCATCATGTTCTCTCCCTCCTATGTTTTTGTTCCGCGTCTTTCGTTTCTCGGAAAACGGCAGGCTCTATTTTTTCTTGTTTATTTTATCCCCCATAGTCTCATTTTGGCTCAGCTTTGTTGTTCTTTTCCTCTGCCGTCCCTTGACAATCCGCCTACTCTTGTCTCTCCTTTGTCAATGAAATATCTACCTCCCTCAGGCTTCTTCCGCGATTGCTCAGGGGATCCTTGTTTGTGTCCGCAAAAGCACAACCCTCGCGAATTGGCAAGAGATGAACATTTATATAATCTTTCTTCGTCCAGCAAAGACCCCCCCCCCTTCTTGTTGATAGTTGTTCCGAATTTTTTTTTGCATATTAAATGAATGATATTTACCTAGTGCATAAAAGAGTAAAAGAGAGAATTATGACCGAAATCGTTGTTGTTCTGCTCCTCCTTTCACTGCACAAATTAGTTCAATTTTCACCACGAAAATGACGTCATCCAATCGCATTTCTGGTTTTCTTTTTATTACGTTTCTGTCGTCACCGCGAACTTTTCCCGATTAGAATGGAAGCTGAATTTATCATTGCGATGCTGAAAAGTGCATGGCATGGAAAAAGGAGGACGGAGAGAAAGAGAGAAAGAGAGAGAGAAAAGCTGAACAGATGCAAAAAGACGAGAGCTGTCGCGAGTGATGAGAGAGCATGGTAAGAGAAGAGAGCGGGCAGAGCCAGAGGCTGCAAAGGGAAAGCGGGTTGAGGCCGTGGCACTCTCTGCTGTTTTCCACCTAGCCTCCAGCAATCCAGGCTTGAGCTGCGCACGGTGAGAGAAGCGAGTGCAGCAGAGAAGCAGAGGAAAAAAGAGGTGAGAGAGGTCAGGGATAGAAGGAAGTGAAGAGGGAAAAGCTTCTCGCAGTGCCAAGATGCAAATAAAAAAAGAGTCGAAAATGGGTATGTGAGAAGGAAAAAGAGAGCTATGTAGTAAAGGTAGGATCATCTGAGATTGGAGATACCAGGGAAAGAAATGAAGGAAGAAGAGAAGGCAGAATCAAGTAACAGACATCATACAACGAAAAAAGGGCGAGAAAATCGGAGGAACTGCGCGGCTACCCGATTAGAGAGAAAGGCGTTCTCCTGCTTGTGACGGCAAGATATTTTCATTCTCCCTTTTCCCCTTTCCTCTCTCTCTTCCTCTCGTTCTCTTGAACACTCCTCGATTCTTGTTCTTTCGTCTCTCTATTCCTAATGCTTACTCTATTTTTCACACTCTTAAGGGACCGTTCCCTTCCTCGACATCAGCGACTTCTTTTTGTTCTGCTAGTTCTTTTGGACTCTTTTCTTCTTATCGTTCTTGAAATCTATCAGCTTTTCAACTCGTGTCACTCATGAACTCCTTTCTTTCTCTCTTCTGACTCCTCCTCTCCATTCTTTCTCTCCTCTCACCCCCTCTCCATTCTTTCTCTCTTCTCTCCTTCTACTCTCTCCTCCTCGCACTCTCCCCATCTCAGATACAATAATCCAGATGCATTGGCTAGCCTCGTTTTAGCTTAGATTTGGTGTGCTTAGCCAGAGTAGATTCTCGAAGGCGCTCTTCCTTCAATTTCTTGGCGTGGCTTAGTTAGGTCCATTTCAGTTCGCGAGCTCACACCGAAATGACGTGCTGAATCTTCAAAGCGAAATTCTAACCATACTTTTGAAACAACTTTTGTTTTCGTGATTTTAAATTCAAGAATTCATGAATATGCAAAGGAACGGAGAAAGTTGGCGGGAATGCGCTTATGCCGAAGGTGAATTAGATTATTGCAGGAAGACTCGGCAAAGTGTCAGCCTGCCCTCTCTTGCCATCCAATGAGGCCCAGGAGGCACTCCTCTTCACTTTCAACGGAAGACGTTCGCTCTCCTCCTCTTCAATCTTGAGACTCTTCATGCAACAGGTCATTCATAGAACAGTAACTATGTATTCAAATATTCCTGCAATTTTTTTGGATGATTTTGCGCCAACTGATGAAGTAATGAATAATTATGTTTATCTGTACATATATGTATACATATGTATATGTACGTACAATGTGATACATTTCTTGGGAGTGAATTGTCATTCATGAAATGAGGGTGTTGCTTGTCTTCAGCCTCAAAAGGTCCTCGCCGCATTGGGCTTCCTTCTATTCCTGATCGGAGGGAGCAGAGCAGGCCAGCTTCCGATCTGGCCAATCTTCTCTCCCTGCGAGTTTCCCACTCCTAACCAACCACAACAGGTTCGCATGCGCTTTACTTGTTCGGTTATAAGTATATCAACGATATGAAACGGTTTTATCGATGGGGTAATAATGTTTTGTGTTTGACTGGCATGCATCGTTATTCATTCTTGCTTCATCGTCTTCTTCTCCCCATCATTCATGGCCTTCTCCTTACCATCCGATCTCCGTTTCCGCTCTCCTTCTGATCAGCTAACCAAGGGAGCAGACCAATTTGCGCTAAATATAACGAGCAAATAGTTTTTTGTTTACTTTAAAGATGTTAGCTATCTTTGCATTAGTTTTTTTCTTTGAGCGCTCTGATCGTGATGTTGAAAGAACAAGCGAACATATTAGAAAAGAGAAAAAGGCATTTCGTGGGAAGGAAAAGAGAGAAAGAGTCGGGACGGAAATGAGTTTTGCCTTGGCAGGCTCTTGCAATATGCAATCCGCACGGGCTCTTGATGGAGAGGTACGAGAGCATGGAAATAGCTTAGGAAAGAAGAAAAGGCAAAGGGAGACAAGTGGTGTCATTTTATCTATGCAGGTGCATTTCTACTAAATTTGGAGGCGTGTACTTATGATCATGAATATTTATGTTTGGAAGTACAATTATCGACCTGCCGTGGTCCAATCTGCCGCTGTCAAGTGTGAAATAAATTGCCACGGCGACTGCTCACCTCAGCTCTGGAAAGGAAAAGTTAGAATAGCCAAAATATGACGAGTGTGCCTAGAGGAGGAGGAATGGGAAACGCGTACCAACCAGTGGTCTTGACAAAGATTAGGATGGGGGAATTGAAATGTTAGAGGAATTAGGGAGAGGTATGGAAAGCTGATGGTGAGATAGGGAGAGAGAGATGTTATATTGGTAAGAAAATAACACAAAGTACCGTAATTCCTCGCCAACCATAAATCTGAGTGTTATCACTTTTTCCGGGGAAGAATAGAAGTCGTCGAGAAATGCTCATTGTCAGTGGCCAGAGATGACTGATTGTGAGATAGCTCACGAGATTTTTCGACCATAAATGAATTCCGATTGAAGAAATATTGTTTGGTTCGAAAGAGATCTCCTATTGGAAGCAATGAAAGGAGTGATTGCGTTGATTACATACGTGTAAACGGCAAGAGCTGTATATTTACTAAGCCGGAAAGAGCAAAAAAAAATTGTAAATTTATAACTAATAATTGATTCTCAAATATCTAGTTCTACGAGAGCTGCAACGTGCACGCGCGCTTCGACCGCCTTCCCTGGCTCTGCGATCTTCATCGACAACTCGAAGATGCTTACGAGTCCATTGTCCATGTCGAGAGCGTCTACAATAGGTCTGAGCTTTTCTCATTACTTTGAGCACTCGTCATCTCACTCGAGTCTTTTGGTTGTCCAATTAAATGTCTGCAGATACAAGCCCGTGCTCTTCAGCGGCAATCGCTCCAACATTGCAGTCGTGCTAGGTGTGGTTTTGTTATTTGCCAGCCCTTTCTCTCTCTCTGTCGCTCTCTCCTCCTTTCCATGCTCTCTCGCTTCTTCTCCGGTTGAGTAGCCAAGCTCCTTCTGTGATTGCAGTGCGGCAGATCGAGCCATTCAACCGAGCGGACATCGAGCATGGAGGGAGTCGTTTCCGCTGTGTTTCCTTGCCGAAGAAGTGCGCCCGGACTGAGCAGGACATCTTCTTTGCCATCAACAACAACGCGCGCATGCTCCTCAAGGTTGCACTATTTTCTCTTCAATTCATTTTAATTGGTTACGCGATTGTTTTAAACTTAAGTAAATTGTTTAATTTATTTATTTTCAACCCTCAGCAACTTTAAATTTTACATATTAGGTATATGCCTGGGCTCTGTACGAGCGGTGGTTTGCCCACTCTCCGCAAGCAGCTCCAGCCGAGAATCTTCGCCTAGCCCACTCTTCGAACTCAGCGACCGTCGACAACGTTTGTGTCTATTTATTATTTATTTAAATATTTAATCGTTTACTTGTGTTAATTATGTCATTATTGCGCAGGACCTTTGCGTCTAACCACTCGTGGAAACATATCTATGTAAATTCATACATACACATTTACAAAGTCTATTCAGTTGTTCCATTTCCAGGAGTGCAACCCAGGCGGGTCCCCCCACATCCTCATTCTCATCGTTGTCGACGGATTCTTGAATGACGCCAGGAAGATTCCCTACGTTGCCATCCATTCAACAACGGCACTTCTCTCAGACACTCCGAGTCAGACATTTCAAGATGCACAGTTCGCTCGTGCTCTCATTCTCTCTGTCACTCTCTTTCTTCCTCTCTCTCTTCGCTATTCTTATTGTGCTTCACATAATGCCATTAAATTACGATGTAAGTGATAAGAAATAATATCCGAACCAAAAGATTCAAGTTGGAAGTATTAAGGTGATAACCGTCTCCGTCTTATGCTTGGCAACATTGAGATGGAGACGACGAATGCGATAGTGCAAAGTGGGTATTTCAAATAACGCTTACAAGTATTTCTCTAATCCATCTACATATTTAACCTGAACTTAATTCAGATTTACCTCTTCAGCAGACGCTTAGTGACCTGCTGACAGATATTGGAGAGGTTCTTTTTGATTGCAATTATTTCTTTTATTTTACTTTTGCTTTCCAGACATTAATTTGACTTTTTGTCCTCCAGGCCCTGTTGGAGTGGCACTCGGGTGAACCACGTGACCATTCAGTGCCCCGCTGGGCTCGCCATCTCTTCATTCTCTGCGTCGCTCTTGTTGCCATTGCGCTCGCAGTCGAGTGGTTCGCGGTCTTTCTACTTGTTTCCTTTTTTTTGTTTCTTTTAATCTATGCTTTATAACAGTGAGTATATATGTACTTATTCAACTTCTTTTTTTTATGTAAAAAAAAATCAAGCAATTAGCTGCCTCGTTCAGGTACATTGTGCGGCGGAAGCTGGCGGTAAAGAAGTCTCCGTCGGGCATCAAAATAGTCTCAGGGAAAAGCAAGACGCATCTGATGTTCTGAGGAAGCAGCGGCGTCGTCTTTCTCTCTTCGGCCAAGGAATAACTTGAGTTGCCTTACGTCCAAGACTGAACGAAGTACTCAGATTGTCCATTTGTGTCACTCTCATGCCAAAGCCATGTTTCTCTTCTGTTTGCTTTCTGCTTGCTCTGACGATCCTCTCTGTGCATGGGTTCATCACGGGTTTCTCGAAATGCAATCCAAAGCCTTTTCTCCATCTCCTCAATATACCATCACTGTATCAGCAATAAAATATTGTCCTGTGCTCTTGTCCAGGCTATAAGCACAAAAGTGGCAACAATTCACTGAAATGAATTAGAAGAATATAAAATGAAATACGAAGAAATAAATCACTTCCTTGTGAAAGACAAGAAAGATACATTATTTCGGATTGAACGAGATTCTGGATCTCTGCTGGTAGGCATAACGATCTACTTGATGTAACGAATTTGTTCAAATCTCGATGATTAGACATCGCTGTTGCAGTGAAGCAGCTTTGCAAACATGACGGAAGAACGTTGATGTCCACGAATGGCAGGCCTCCTCTGCCCTTCAGCACGCATGGTATTGTATATAAACAAGGCATCATAATCAAGAAGACACACTCAGCTTCACTATCCTTCGCTCCTTATT
Source organism: Allodiplogaster sudhausi (assembly GCA_945643635.1). NCBI lineage: Eukaryota > Metazoa > Nematoda > Chromadorea > Rhabditida > Diplogasteridae > Allodiplogaster > Allodiplogaster sudhausi. The sequence goes on along the minus strand of CALZFC010000006.1, from coordinate 11,307,800 downwards.
TCTTACAATTCAAGATCAATTTGCAGCAAAATTTTAACTCCTCCGAAAACGTTAACTTATTAGCAATTAAATTAGCATTTGTTTTTAAGTGTTTGAATTTAATGGTGAAAAATATTGATGAAATTGATTGCTTGATGATAGTCTACCTTTCAGAATGTCGGGAGTTGTCGCTTTTGTCTGCATCTTCGCCGCTCTCTTCCCACTCTCCATTCATGCGCAAGCTTGCGTTGACGCAGACCCGAAGCAAGTTTTCGTCATCCTCATTTTATGTTCTTCATAAAAAAAATTGCAATAAGGTGATAAGTGAATAACCTTGACTTTAGCTGTGCCCAGTGGGTGAAGAATGGCTTCTGCACGAACAGACGATACACGCAACAGCAGAAGGTACGAGATATCAAGGAGCAGCCTCTCTTTCCTTCTAGTCCCTCTTCATTTTTCCTTTCTCATTGCTAGCTTGAATACTGCTGTGCGAGTTGCTCTCCGCCCACGACAACTCCTCAGCCGACTCCGGCTCCGGGCTCCTGCCAGGACTTCTCACCACGATGAACAGCACTACCTTTTACGAAACAACCAATTTGTAGCATCAATCAAATACAGTGGACACCTTCTCACATAATATTAACTGAAAATTCTTTGCTTTAGATGCCAGCAATATGTGAACAACCGTTTCTGCTCGAGTCCTCGTTATACTTTGGAAGAGAAGCAAGCATGGTGCGGAGAGAAGTGCAGTATCTGCCCGTCAGGCAGCAAGAACGGGCCAACCACCCCGGCCAGTGCATAGAGAGCGCCTCCTTCACTCGGATGTTCTGATTTAGTCGTCCGTTCAGAACACCAGCTTCTCCTTTTAGCAGCAGCAGCAGTTGGAGAGGAAATAAAGAAATGATCAGTAACCCTCAGCACTTTTATCTACATACATATGTACATATATATCACAGCCATGCATTATCATCGTATTCGGAATACATGATATTCTAACTACAACCTCTCATTTTGTGGAAAACGTATGCGTTCTTTCCATTAAAAAGAAATCAATAAAGTGCCGGTCGACCGCCGAGGAGAGTTTGCTCCATTCGAGGCTGAAGGTCGATGACGTAGTTCTTCTGAGGATACTCGCTTGTCACTGGCTCCCACTCCACGGGCAAGTTGGACTGGCCAGAAGCGCCATTTGGGTTGCTAAATAATAAACAAATACACAAATCTATATCATATTTTAAAAAAAACTGTAACTAGCCCAAATTTGGCAAAATTAGTGAAGATTGTGGTCATGAGGTCGAGCATCTTCTTGTCGTCGCTGCCAAATTGAAAGGGGGAGCCGTAAATTGTTTTACCAAAGAGATACGGTAGCTCATTGCCGTGAGTAGTCGCTGCAATTTTGGCATCGTATTATAACATTTTGCTTGTTTTACATTATTTTGAAAATACCTCTTCCTGCAATCAAAGTTATTTATCCCATATATTACATAATATATGGCGTCACCTTTAACCGGAAGCGGCTGGCCATCGAGTCCAGTGACTGCGGGGTTCAGGAAGTCGAAGATGTACGAGTACACGGGAACACTTTCATCCTTGTTGACCAAGTCAGAAATCATTCTCTGCGTGGGAATGTTAAAGACCATGTCACCGATCACCTGAACTCCTCCAATCACACATCAAGTATTTTAAATCACCTTAAAGGAGCCAAAACCTTTAGAGAGACAGTCATAAAACTTTTAAAAAAGATGGTTGAGTTTCGTGTTCTTTGAATGAATAAACACAGTGCTAGGATGACCTCGGAGAGAGCTTGCACTTCCTTTGTTGATCCTCGCTTCTCGTCGGCAGCGCCGAGATATCGACTGATCAGATCTTCCCTCGACGCATTTTCCTTCTGCGGAATGATTTCGAGCAACTTATCAACGATTAAAGCAACAGTCTCACGAGATGGTGACTTCACCGATGATACTGAAAATTAAACATTTTGACAAATATATCTTAATCATAAAATTGGGAATTTAAAAATACGAGAAAGAGCGAAGACTTCTGACCGAACAACTGCCCCTCAAGACGGGTGATCCCAGTTAGAGTTGGCTTTCTTGGTGCTTTCTCTCGCAGCTTTTCGATCGATTCCGGCAGGAAATCCCCATCCAGAACCGCTGCGACTTCTAGAAGGAAAAGGGTAAGTGAGCAGAATTGAAGAATAAAAGGACGTAAACCTTGGATGAGCCTGGCTTCTTCTATTTTGTGGTCCAACTCAGCGTAGAGTTGCTCTGCAGGGACCTTGCGAAGTGCATCCACCAACTGCAAATTACACGGCGTTACAGATGCCGAGAGAAAGAAACGGATCATTGTAGAATACGCCTGCGGTTACTGGTAACTCGAACCTTGACTGAATCGGATGAGTCAATTCCAAGCTTCTTTGCTCTGTTCAGGCAGTTTTGAAGAGTGAGCGGATTGCTTGCCCAGTAAGTGTTAGCCGAACCAGCCAGCGGGCATGCCTTGTGGAAGAAGCCTGACAAAATACAAATATTAAAATGGTTATTTTAAAATATTGCAATCGTGCAAACCATTCGAGTGCGGGCTCAGGGTCAACAGATCGACGGAGGCGCCCCCGGCACTTTGGCCGAAAATGGTGACGTTATCCTGAATGAATATCAATGAGCTCATTTCTAAATCCTGAGAAATAGGTTTTTATTGTGTTATTATTAGCTTATTGTTAGATTTCTAAAGGAATTGAAGGTGACCTTGTCTCCTCCAAAGGCTTCGATGTTCTCTTGGACCCAACGAAGAGCGGCCGTCTGGTCCCAAAGGGCGTAGTTTCCTGGCGCGGCAGAGTCTCCAGTTGAGAAGAAGCCAAAGTAGCCGAGGCGGTACTGGATGCTCACCACCACGACATCTTTTCCTACCTGAATATGAGAAAAAAGCTTAAATAAAATTTTTTATCAATTCCAAAGCAAAAGGATTAATAATTAAATTATAGTACCAGATGATTACAAATTCCATCATCACCAAAGCGGGTTGCATCGCCAAACAGAAATCCCCCACCGTGAATGAAGAACAAGACAGGAAAAGCACCTCAACTTGATCATTCATAATGAATCACGTTGACTTGTGAAATGGCCAAGAGATAATAACATTACTACGTACCACTGCTTGCCTTCCACGAGGGCGCAAACACATTGAGATAGAGGTTGTGCTCGTTTATCTCAACCTAAATATATATCTTTATTTTTAACACATGCTTGTCTATGTACGAAGGTGATTTTAACTGTTTATCTGACATCAGCAGATGAGAATGGAGATGGCCCCTGTGATCCTCTAGGCGAAAATTTAGTCACTTCAAGTGGAGTCGTCCAGGGCTCTGGTGGCTCGGGCTTCTGAATTTGTTTAAAAATAGTCATGTGTGTAAGAAGGAGAAATGGCAAGAGAATGGCTAACTGTAAAACGCCGTGGGCCGGTTGGAGGGCAAGCGTAAGGAATCCCGAGAAACTTCTCCACAAGTCGACCGCCATGGATAGCAACTGTGGTCCCGACCACGGGGCCGTGCCTTGTGGAAATTGTGCGTGACGGTGTCATCTCCAGATAATTTACTCCACAGTTGCCTGAACGTCGTTTTATATTTCGAAATTGCTAGGAATGAGAGTTGTGTCACATTTAAAACTGCGCCATCTTTGTGTATCTGCCATGAAAAATGTCATCATCATTGTGAAAAGTGAAGGGAAACTGAGAATGAAACATGCCACAGAGCACACTTCTGCATAGTTTTGAAAAAGAAGAGCCATACGAAACCCTTCGAAAAGAGGAAATGAAAATAAATTTTGTGCAGAAGGGTTGATCATTGTAGTGTCGAGGTAAGCAAGGAGAGACAGAACTGTCGGGCGGGGAGCGGAAGACAGCGAGAGTGAGAGTACAGCCAAAAGATTACGGGTAGTGTGCGGAAAGCGGTGCGAAATATGACTCTCCATGGTTTGTTGCATGAGTTCACAAAGCACAACTTAAACAATGACATTCTAGATAACGATGCGCCACAAAACCAACTTGACGAAAAAAAATCATTGCTAATTTATAGCATAAGTAAAAAAAAATAAATATTTTTCAAAAGCATAAAAAACTATTTCAGAATATGTACATGAACAATAAAATATACTTTGAAAGTACGGTTGAACTCAAATTATCCATTGTTTTGAATACAAGAAGAGATTGTGGAGTACATTGTCAGAGCAGATGGCGCTGGGAAAGAAGGGATCATTTCCCATTTCTGCTGGGCTGCCGATTGGCTGCTCTCCCTGTTATGGCCGACTATGACAGATCGTCCAGAAATCGAATAAGGTTATTTGCTGCTTTTTATTTTCCTTTCTCAACGTTTCTGCCGATTTATTCTTCTTTTTAAAGTTAAACTTTTTTCGACACGGCCTATTATTAGGTAATAAATTCTTAGGATGATGAATTACAGCGTAGAACGGGTGGAGAGCGCGCTGCTCGACTGCTTGAAAGCTCAGGAGAGGCCGCTCTTTCTTGGCGACTTCTGGTCAGCAACTGAAGACCTGAGAGAGGAAAAAGAGGAAGAAGAGGAGGATGAGGAGCACAATTTGCTAGTAGAAGGAGGGGCGGACGGAGGGGCGGAGCCTGAGAATGAGTTGGCAATCTGCCAAGTCGGAAGCGATCTCTTGGCTTCTTACCAGCAAGTTGATGAAGAGCGCGGAGACAAGACAATCGCTTACTCGTCGCCTTTCCTGCCGAAAGAACCCGAGATTGCGCCACTGAAACTTCATTCCATCTTTCACGGAAAGCTTTCGGTCTGTACGCCAATTCCTGTAAAATAATTTATTAAATAAATTAATGGTTAAATGAATAAAAAATATCTTGAGCCGTACGCGTGGTTCACGGTGCACCTGGAGGCGCGTGACTCGTACAACCTTCTGCGGGAAGAGTTCGCTCGTCTGGACGACCAGTGGTCGGCCGAGCAGATCTCCCTCGACTGCCGCGGCGACGTCGCTTCCAGCCATCAGAGGGGCGCGCCCTTCATCCATCTCACCATCGGCAACGGAGAGTCGCGGAGGCTCGAGGCAAATACTTCCCTTTTATTCACGTCTCAAACGTAGGAGAGGCAACCGATTCAAAAGGTTGACAAGGGGTGACATGCCATTACTGTGGGATGGAAATGGATTTGTGGATGATTTTCAAGTTACGAAGAGTTATGTACAAATGCACGAAAAAGATGCATAGTAAGGTGGCTTTTAGTGCAATGCGCAGCTGGTGTCTTCTCGGTGGGCGCCGGCAGGAATCTTCGCCTCGGAAGGGCCGAGCAAGTCGACGGTTTTCGACTTCTGGACTCTCATCTATGAGGCGAGCCTGTGACATACCAAGATATCAATCGATAAGTAAATGAATGAGTTCAGAAGAAGATAGCCTCAGTGATGGCTGTCAACTACCCGTATGAAGAGCGAATCAGCCAAGACAACCATTCCAAGGAGACCGAAACCATCCAAGCAAGCATTCTTATTTTCCATTTCGCGCCAAAGCCTGCCAAATATTATTTCAGTACTGGCCTTACATTCCCGGACAAAAGATGAGCTACATGCCCTTCACGATTACATGCTTGTCTTCCGAAGTCAAGGTTTTGGAGTTTAAAATATTTATAAATGTGAAATGATGTTTGTAATCTTCATGATGATTAGAGCAAAGATTCCTTTCTGTGAGATGACTCCTGCCGTTCCCTCGCACTGTCTCTCCACGCGAGTCTATCGTCTCTGCCGGCTGGCTCTCGCCAAGGACGACCCGATCTTCGGGCCGCAGAAGACGCACGAAGTCACTCACATCTGCTATTATCGGTGCGGATTCAGCGGCTTTCTCTTGGTTATAGAAAAAAAGCCAGATCATTGGTACTTAAACTTCACGCAAGAAGTTGTTTGTATTTTTAAATTTTAATCAAAGAAGCCTTTAATTACTGCAGTAACATGCAAGAAAAATGGAGATATAAGAGGAACGGTTTTTAGTTGGCCGGACGGTCGTCTTCCCGTGCCGGTGGAAGGATCGACGACTGCATGCGCAGCGGCTGATCTCGCTCTCATCGCACGCCAGGTATTTCAGCCCTCTGTTGCTCTACTTCTCACACTCTCACTCGTCTCTCCTTCTCGTAAGATCTCTCGTTTCCCACGGACTCTCTGCTCGTCCACTGCCATGCCGGAGTCGGTCGCACGGGCACGCTTATCGCCATTCTCCTGGCAGACAGCCAAGCCAAGATCGAGGACACGGTCGACATCAAGGTCGATCAGTCAAAAGAACATCTTGCTAGATGATGTCGCCCCTGACGGGAATAACAGAGTAGATGTTCTCAGCGAATCGTGCGTGAAGTCCGCCGCTGCCGCCCGCGTTCTGTGATGAACTACTTGCAGTACATCTTCATCTTCCTCACGCTCGCTGAAATTGTTAGTCTAATTTTTCACTACCCTATCATTGATGAACAAGGCATGCCATCGCGATGGAGAGTATGCTTTGAGAAGTGAAAAAGAATAGTCATTATTTAATATACGCATGTATAAATCATGTTTAATTTGAGCTGACGCGCCGTGGGAATCTCCCGCAGTCCTTCCGCGCCCGCCTGTCCGTGCTGTGGACGGAACTTCTGACAGATCTGCCTCGGCAGATGGGAAAGCGAGGCTAAGGACGAGCGAAGTCTTTCAATTCCTCCCTCCGATTTCCATTTCATCCCGCCTTCCTTTTTCCCACTCCCCTCTTCAACTCCCAATCGTGTACGTCTATATAAATAAAAAATTTTTCAAAGACATGTCCAACATCCAACAGGGATATTTTACGGTACAAAAATATTTTATTCTGTGGTTCAGAAGGGATAAATGTATGTTCACAAAGACTTTGCCCAGTTGTCCTTGGCTCGATTGGATGTCTAAGAAATCTATCATTTGTGGTCTATCATGTTTCTCACGTTAATACTAATGGTAAGGATTTCCAGCCTGCCCGGCAGTCGCCAAGCAGTGGCTGTGATCAGTGATCAGTGATCACTTCTCCGAGCCCACAGTTATGTTCAAGATGGTTCCGTCATATTTCGAAATGTGGATGAAAGACGAAGTCTTAACCACATTCTGCAAGATCAATAAACTATTCTCGTACTCATGCATCTGGGTAAGTTACTTTCTGATAAAAAGCTCAGAAATTAGAACAGATTAATTTAATGGTAGAATGAAGCGGGCTGTCCATCAAAGTTGACGTTCTCCATCCGACACTGCGAGTCAACAACGAAATGCTTCTCAGGCTAGTCTGCTCTTTTTCTTGTGATATTACGTCGCCGACACCAGCCCAGCGGAAGGATTCTGAGAAAAAAAAAGAGTTCATCGCTCCAGTAAAGTTAGGAGAGAACAATGAATGTGAGTGTATCGGCCAGGACAATTAATGCTAACATCCTGGGCATGCGCATTGCGAAATAGCACACTAGAATGAGAGTGAATGCTCCAGAGTAGACGCAGCCATTCGGACCTGTATTAGTTGTTTTCGGTAATTGACCCTCCTTTAAATGCAAAATTCTTCTCTCATATTAAATTTCTAGACGTTTCTACTTCGGTACTTTTAGGTTTAAACACAGTGATCATAGTTGTATTGGCGATGCAAGTAATTGTAACGCCTATTCAAGCAAACCGTTACTTCAAAGAATGAACAGTAAGTTTAATTAAATTGATTCGTTAGTTTTTACCCCTCCCCTCTCTTTATCTTTCTTCTATCTCTAACTCTCTCTCTCGCGCTCTCACTCTCTCACTCTCTCTCTCTCTCTCTCTCTCTCTTTCTCTCACTCACTGTGTCTGTGTTTCCATTTATGTATCTCATAAGAAGAAGAAATTTGCCAACTTATAAAATAATTTGGATGCGACGACGGTTCTTTATCGTCACTCTTTCATAAAACCATTAGATATAGTAACTATTGGGAACGACTGACAATGAATTCACTTGACAATCCAACTCAATCCTTTATCAAAGCAAAATAATTTGACGGCCCTTGGAAGCGCGTTTTATTGCCGGGTTGACTGCTAGTCGTTTGCGTGTTTGCAGCGAAAGAGAAGAGAATGAGTTGCCGCCCTGATAAGAAGAAGCTGGACGGGGAAGGGAAGAAGATCTTCTCGAGAGACTCGTCATGATGATTCTGATCCTTGCCGTCTTTGCTGCTCTCGCTGCTCCCTTCGGTGAGTCACCAGCCATTTCAGAGGCAATTGATAATACGAGATTCTAATCAATATAATGTAAGATAAAGGATGGATATTGTCATGCCCATTTATCTACATACATAGATAATGTGACTGAAAATAAAGGTTGCCTATTAATTGGAGTTCTTTAAGGCAGTCAAGTGGAAGCGCAAGCAACCTGCGATGATGTCAGATTCCAGCGATGCAAGGTGCAAGCCTTCCAGGAGTTCCTAAACGTCTCGAGCGATCTACAGGTGACAGGCGTTACAGCCATTTTTATTTAAGCATTTCTTTATTTCTTAAACTTAAACGTTGAAGTTGTTTGGAAGCAATCTTTCGTAACTGAAGGATGTTCATTGCAGGTTATCAACGCGATCTTCTCGGACTACACAGTCATGCGCGACTTCCTGCTGAAGCAGTGGAGTGGCTACAATGGATACGGACGGGTCGACGAGATTGTCAAGGCTTGCAAGTCAGGAGAATACCGAATTTTATCATTCATCTTTTTAATCTTTCAAAAAATCTTCGCCAATAATTACATATGTAGACATGACGTTAAGTTTTCTGCTGCGCTTCTCACTTTGGCATATTATCTATGGCGAGTGTGACATTTGGCAGACTTGAATGCATTCAGTGGCCTGTCGATGTTCACTGGCTGCATGTTCGGGAACGACGCGTGTCTCACTCCGGAGAATCTCCTGAGGAAGCCAGAGACGGACATCGAGAGTGTCTTCGCCGTTCTCGGCACTCATCGCGAGTACGAATTCAAGTGTGGCGCCGGCCTCAGCAGTCAGTTCAGATTGCTACTGTAGCCAATGTCCATTTCATACCATACGTCATATGTACATACATACATACTTACATAAACATGAAGAATAGAAGAGTGAAGAGATGATTGCAGCTGTGCAGCACGGCAGCCTCGCGTGTCTGCAGCAAACGATCTTCGCCTCCTCCGATGCCCTCAAGGACTGCGAGAAGTCGTTTTTGCTCAACGTCAAGCATGATGCGACTCGCGTCTGCCAGTGTGTTTCTTTCTCACTTGTTTCTTCATTTCGTTTCTCCTTCACTCGGAGAAATATGTGGTGTATATAACTATGTAAATATTGACTGGCTGCAGACACCGCAAAGTGCTGTCTCTGTGCTACGCGGCCCCCTTCCTGCTGGCGACCTGCCGTCCCTTCGAGGACTCTCTCGATGCTTGGTGGGCATGCGAAGCCATGAAGAGATTCGGATCGGAGCGCTTCCCGATGTGCGATTCTGACGTCGTCTGCAAGCGTAAGAATGGAGAGAGATAAGGAAAAGGAAGAAAAATTGGTGCTATAGGTGAACAGGCCAATACAGAGGAATCATTACTGATTAATGATTATTTGACGTTCCATTATTAAGTATAGATGTCATAATATAGTTGAGTAATGAGTGGTTCAAGTGAACGGCCCGGTGGGATCGGCCGAGTACCTCGCCGCCCACCACTCTCTCGACAAGGACGGTGCTCATCTGCTACGTGCTCCCGACCACTTCGACATCGTCGACGGCGTCAAGAAACTCGTTCCCGGCACCGTCCGACGCATCGAGAAGCTTTAGACGCTGTTTTTATTGAAGAAACGAATATGCATATCGCTCAATTGCGTTCTTATTATACCTAATTCTCTGATCGTTTAAACTCTTGAATGGAGATCTTTGTGTTAAAACATCTGATATACTAAATACATAAATATGTATGTACATATGTATGTATCTACAAAGTGAACACTTTCAAGTCGTTTGTTGGGACACTTTTTTGTTGTGACACGCGGTTTTAAATATCACGTGTGGTCGCATCATATATTCAATGGTGTAATAAATTATAATTATTACACTTCATCAGCCATCAGTGTAATCATACTCAGCTGCTTCTTTGTGTCCATAAAGTGGTGAGCGAGAATTCTCTTGCTTCTGCATGCAATCAAAGGGCGCCTTTATTGCCCTCGCTCTCTCAGTTTTACGATTCACCGACTTCGTCAAGTCGCCAAGCTTTAATCTCTACGCCAAATAACACTCGTGATCACAGCATGAAAGGTTATAACGAAAATACTTTATCAAAAATGTCATACACATAATATTTGAACAAGTGAAATGCAATGCATACAGTTTTTGATTACTTAAGAAGAAGAATTAGCGTCTAGTACGCCACCCATCGGGCGGGCTCCTTCTGGACGAGGCCGTTGGAGTCCTTGGAGAAGCGTTCGCGGATGAGGAACTCAAACTGGCCGGTGGCCTCGTTGCGTCGGAGATTCTCAGGCATCGGCAGCTCCTCGCCCGCCTTCAGCTGGTCTAGACAAACAGCAATTCGTGGAAATCTTTGCAAGCAAGGATCGGTTAGCAAGGATAACAACAGCCAAGCAATGCAAACACCTGAACTCTTAATTGATTACAATAATTAAGAGATTGAGGAAATAGAAACAAGATTGGCGAGAAGGACAGAAATATCACAGCGGAGAGAGTTGGCGAGAGTGAGGGTATAACATGATGGAATGAGGAACAGACGTCGTGCGCAGTGGAGGTGTCGCTCGCAGTGACGGAACTGAGCAAGGATGTGCTGGCGAGTGCCTTCGCATGCGAACCAGCTGGCCACGCCGGCTCCGGAGGTGGTGCGGCAGGGGCCCTGCTGGTAGAAGCCGAAGATGTCAGACACCAGAGTCTGCGCGTGCCTGAACAATCGAGACACCGATATTGCCATCACTGAATAAAAATTCTTTGACCAGTAATTTCAAATTCTAACTGACAGGCAGACGTTGTCAGCAATGTCGTGCTCAATGTTGCGCTTGTACGTGTCGTACGATTCGAGGACCTTGCCGAGAAGGTTCACCTAAAACGCCGATAAATCCCCTGCTTGGTTAACGTAATACCAACATACTACTCCTCATGTCTCATACATAACACTGCTAAGCATACAACCTTGGAGCTCTGAATGCAACGAGCAAGATCCGGGTTGTTGGCGATGGCTGAAAGAGAATGAATACGAGAGTCTCAACACGAAAGCCATGACATACAGTAGATGGCGTCTCCGCACTCGAAGCGGATGCGGTTGAAGAAGCCGTCGTAGGTGTACGCGTCGTAGACGTTCAGGCCGTTGATGGCCAGGCCGCGCACCTGAAAGAGAAGATAGATTTTTTTCAGAGACCAGCCTACAACTACATATTCAGTTTTCATCCATTTCCAATTATTGGATAAGAACTAACACCGAGGCATCGCTCAACATTGTCGCGGCCAAGGCAGTAGTAGAGAAGAGACATACCACTGAAACCAGCAAAGTCTGTCAATTGAGACATGGCTTCTTTCATTCTGAATTCCTCAAAACTCACTTGCACACTTGAACATATCCATCGACCGTGTAGTTCAGCTTAAACTGGTCAGTGTAGACGCGGTTGAACTCCTTCGGGTCCTTCCAGAAGCTTGACATACTGGAAAGAAGGAAACTTTCTCAGCACAAGATAACATTTCCTTATTGTCAGTAGGTTTGTATGTACGCGAAAGGGAATCTGCAAACCACGAATGAATGGAAAAATCGTCCAGACTGACTCATTCTGACCCCCCCAGTACTTGTTGAGATCGTTGGTGCACTTGTTCATGCGGATGAGATCGCATGTCTGCTGAGCAGAGACGGTGACGGCGAGGAGTGCAAGCACAAGAACTGAAATTGTGGCAATTGGACAGGACTGACGGAGAAAACATTCATTCAAAATGCAGCAACTGATACTATAATGCTTTAAGGAAAAAAGAACTATGATCATTAGCTTTAAAAAAAGTTTAAATTAAAATAGAACTGCTATTTTAATGAATCGATAAAATCTCTCCCCTACCTTTGGCGAACATAATCGGCAAGACGGGCCGAGAAAAGGGGGCCGACTGGATGAAGAAGTCAGGAACTTCTTGTCACTTTACTCGCCCCTTTCGTCTCTTTCCTTTCTCTCTCTCTCTCCCCCCCCCCCACACCCATCTTCTGGAGGCATCGTAAAGATAAAGCCAAACGAAAGAGTGAAAAGGCTGCTCAGATCCACAGCACTATTCCTATGATGAGTTTGCACTCTTTCTCTGTATTCTCTCTCTCTCTCTTTCCCTCTGTCTCTCGCACTGTTTCTCTCTCCTTCATAGCCATCTCGTCTTATCTCATTGCTCTAAACAATTTCACCTTCTGCGCACGCCCAGAATCGTTTACGACCATTGGTGCCAATTCAGTGATTACTGATGATGCACTTCAGAAACGTCATGGCGGATTCCATGAAAACTAACCTTTAGTTTTGTTAGAAGTCTAAAAACGAGACAGAATTTGCCTAATTAAGGTTTTATTTTTCCAATACAACCTTTTTTCTCGAGTCTATTCGAATCCATCCAACAGGGAACTAAAATGTCCTTTCAATCGAAATGTTTCGAGAGCAACGACCTAAAACCTGTCGAATTCCACAATCCTCACCCATTCTCACCTTGCCTTCATTCTAGTTGTAGAAAATAGATGAATCACCTCATTTCATCAGAAAAAAGGCATCTATTCATCCTAATTTCCTCAGCCAATTCAGGACATTCTGAGTGGATGACCTTCGCACTCCTCATAATTAGATTCCCTCCAAATTTCTCTTTCTTTCCAGCTTTCGCCTTTTTCCTAATTGCAATTGGCTATAACACTCCATGCACTCTCCTTTTCATATTGACTCACATGGAAGTGGAGAAGAAAGTGAGTATGGACAGAACACAAAAAGATTCTGGATGGACAGGAAGCGAATGAGGCGAAATGAATGGCAGTGAGCTGTGATTTCATCGGAGGGTCTCCAGCCATCTCTTGTTCTCTCCCCTCTCTTACCATCTCTTGATCTCTCCCCATCTCTCGCCATCTCTTGATCCCTCTCCTTCTCTTGCCATCTCTTGATCTCTACCCTCTAAGGGCCCTCTCACTTTCTTTAGCCCCCTTCCTTTTTTATCCTCTGCCATGACTCCTCCAGATGCAATTGCATATCAAGGAAATGGCAAGGATGTGACTTTTTGTGTTCTTGTCCGTTCATGGGACCATTCCACACCAGTTGCGTTCATTAGGCTAGATTCATTTTCTCCTAACACAACTTTGCATTTTCCATTACTGATCTTCACAATATTAGCATAATTATGTAGTTTCTTTTCCAAAACGAGGTAATATGACACAATAAGAAAAGCAGACGGGTCCAGCTTGGACAAAACTTGCAAATGATAGTAAATATATTGCAAATATATATAAATGTAGGTACATACATATGGATGTATGTAAATATGTATGTGCTTATATATTCACAGAAATATGTTAGATAAAATATGAGTTTTCACTAACAATAAGCTCTAGGTACCGTTAAAGAGCTTCGATGCTCAAATGCACTAATATGCAATTTATTAAAGCTATTAACAAAATTAGATAATAAAAATTTCTACCGCAGAAATTGAATAACTTGCCCGGGCTCTAACGAGAGCAGGCGAGCAGAGCGAATTGCCGCTAGGATCTCTTTCCTCTAACTAAGACTGAACTTGCAATGCACTACCAGCCAAGGTCGGGCCCGCTCTTGCGCAGTCACAACAACACAGAATGACAGATCACATTAGTTGTCTGCCTCTCTATACGGAACAAATAGGCTTTCTCTTTCACATCCTCCTGCTGTTTCCTAGCTCATCTCTCTTTCTTTCTCTCTCTAATTCTCTTTTATTGTCTGCTTTCACCCAATACATTCATCTTGATGACTTGTCTGCATCTCTGACAAGGCAAAGTCGGCCTGGCGAGGCCGTCAGGCAACGCGGATCTGACAGAATTTCAAACTGGTACCGTCGTGTACTTTTTAGCACATGTAGGGTGAGCTTTACTAATTCGGAGTGAGTGGAACAGCGCGCGGCTGCCCGTTTATTCCGCTATCAAGGAGAGGCAGAAGCAGGCTCCAAGGATATCAACATTTCATTTCTCAGCACTGTAGATTTCTCCCTTGTCAGACAGATTAGGTATATCTCTACAACATCTTTTCGATCTGCATAAAATATTTCACCATCTATGAAATAATTTTCTAAATGTTACATATATAAGTACATACATATGTATTTGTGAATGTACATATGTACATACACTTGATATACATACATATTTTCCGATGAGAAAAGAAAAGGCTTGGCATTTCCTGTCGTGGCAACAAATGATTCGAGAGCACTCAGTTCCTTCTTGAACTCCTCTAACCTTTTAAATCCCCTCGGGGAGGACGCAAATTGCTTTGCCGACCGAGTCTTATCCAGGTGCCGAAAAGAAGGAAGAGGGATGAATGACGTGGCCAGTCAAGTGTTCACTTCTTTATGTGTTGCAAATTCTTTCTCTGCTTCTCTCGCCCTCTCTCTTTCATCTTCTCTCTTCCTTTCCCTTCATCCCTCTCTATCTCTCTCTGCTTACCTTTGAATAACAAGAAGGAGAAGCATCGAGTCATATGCTTGTGCCAGTGCAATGATGATGTTCTTGCACAGTGCGCGGCACTTGAGCCAACACTCGAATGGGGTTTGAGCTCTCCTCTCGGAAATTGGCGGGTTGCTTCTGTCTTCTCCTTCTTCTTGTGGTAAAGTGAGAAGAATGCATTAATGAATGTTGCTGTGAGTTTCAAGGCGGCGAGCTTTTGAAGAAGCCGAGAAAGTGAGCCGTAAAGTGGGAAGAAGTTACTCGGAATGCCCAGCGAAGCTTCTACTAAGAGGCATACCGAAATGAGACACGGGCGTAGTAAAAATGCATTGGCATGTAATTACGACCGTATGCCTTGTTATTCGTGAGAGAAGAAGAAGCTGCCGCATCTTGCACATTATTGCTTTGTGTGATGTGCGGCTTGTTTGTTTCATAAGGGTACTTCGACATGAATCAACGCACTCTCTTTCTCTGCTCTCTCTCATCACTCATCTCTTTCTCTCTTTCCATTCATCTCTCTGCATCTCTACTCTCTCACTCATTCCATTCTTGCAGAAATTGAAAGAAGAATGGATGAACACAAAAAGAGGTCGGAGGCAACGGTATGCTCCTGATGAGCAGATAGAAAGAGAGAGAAGAGAGAAAGAATAGAGAGAGAACAGAAAGAGAGAGAGAAAGAACGAGAGGGCGAGAGAGAAAGAGAGAGAGATAGGACAGAAGTGCTACTAATGGCATAAGAATGAGAATGGAAGTAGAGAGAAAGCCCGCCTGCAACAATTTCTCGCATGCCTAACTCAAGGCTGCCTTCTCTGCCACTCTCCACTCTTTCCGAGCTCTCTTATCTCTTGTTTGCCCTTCGTAAAAATTGGCAGCATTTGGCATCGTATTCGCGCGAAAAAGGGAAACGGTTTAAAGGTAATGGAGGAGGAGGAGATTAACCACTAAAACATTGACTATCCTTCATACTTCCCCTTAGAGAGTCGCTTTCTCTATCAATTTCTCTCTCCCACTCACTCACTCTCTCTCCCTTTCTCTCTCTATTTCTATATGTGATGTCTCTCTCCTTCCGCCCCACCAAAGATGAAGCTTGTATCGCTTACGTCTTATTTTGACGATTCCACGCCTCGAGGTCACAAGGCAAGGCCGAGCACAAGTCGCATTATGAGCCACCCGGACCGATCCGGCAGAAAACAGGAGGGAAAGAGAAAAGAACACGGAGAGAGAGAAAGAGAGAGGGAGAGGTAGAGAGTTAGAGAAAAGGAGGGAGAGAATGAAAGAAAGAAATACAGAAAGAAAGTTATGCGGTCACCAGCACAACCACTTTGTTCATCATCACATCATTAGGAATGCAGACAAAAAGAGCTAGAGTTCGAAACTACATACAAACAGAATTATATGTGAAAGATTGTAAAAAATATGAGCAATATGCCCTCGTTCATACTCTAAGCGATCAACAAAATGAGTAGATCTTAGAATGAACTAACAAACGGAGGCTAGGATGGAACTTTCCAGGAATGCTCTCAGGAGACTGAGATTGCCTTGAGTTTCTATTAGCGTTCGTTTCGAAAGCCGACTGGACGGGAAAGGTCACGTTGTTGCATTGGGAGAAGCGGCTTCCTGGAGGGTCAACTTTTTTTTTCCGTTTCTGTCTATTTTCCTCTCTCTCTCTCTGCTTCTCAGCTTCTCCTTCTTTCACGCTCTCTCTCCGTCCATGCCTGTTCATTCTATTGGCACCGTTATCTGTTTAGCGCTCACGGATTTGCCGCATCCTCAAACGCTGGCCTCTTCGCGCTTAAACTCTCTTTCTCTAACGCATTCTCTCTCTATCTCTATTTCTCTTTCAACCTCGACACCTAACTCTAACTTTTATATGTCGTTAGAACAACCTCTCCTGTTTCGTCTTCGTGCCTCTACAATATTTCTCTCTGTCTCCTTCTTCCTCTCTGATCTCTCATAATCTCTCGCTTGCCTCACTCCCTCCCTTCATCGGTTGTTCTCTTCCATCTTCGGTGGGCACGCTCCGCCCCTGCAAGAATATAAAAGAGAGCCCGCGGGGGGAGTTACAATTGAGAGGGAGTCGTCTTGGACTTCACTCGTTCATTCAGACACTCGCTTCCCCCGCCTCCGCCCCGCCGAGTCAGTCCACGGGTCCCTCTGCTTTATCTCATTTTATCTTTATTTTATTTCTTTTCAAATTGGCCAATATATTCTAATGGGCATACGCAGTCTTTCACTTCTAGGTGATGAGAGTGAGAGAAAAGATAAATAGGAAAGGGGCAAAGACATACTTCCCCCTATTAGTATATTATGTCCGAGGACAAGCAAATGGCAAGGCCAACAGTGGCTGCTCTACTTTTTCCTTTCCAACTCTCGCTCCCCCTCTTCCCCCTGTTAGCTTGCACCGTTAGAGAGGGAATGCCTTCATCCCATCTTCCCTCTTCTTTCTTCTTCTTTTCCCGCATTCCTGCCACGTGTCCATCCATCCTCCGCCATCATTCTTTCTTTCTTCTGCTTTCCTTTAGGCCACCGCAACAGGGCCAATTATTGCATGGCGAGGCACCTTTCCTTGCACCAGAATGTTCCCTCCGTGACCCGGTCAGCCATTCATGGCATTGCCTTTAGACACCAATTGTCTGAACTGATGGTAAAAGACTCACGCCACTGTCCAGATTCCGGATGATGCAAGAGAGAGAGAGAGAGAGAGAGAGAGAGAGAGAGAGACAGACAAAGAGAGGGGGAGAGATAGAAAAAGATAGAGAAGAAGAGCGAGAGAGCGAGAGTGAGAGAAGATTGTGAGAAGAGAACAGCGGAATTGAGATGAAAAGGAGAGAAAGAGATTAGATAGAAGTTATCGAGAGTCTTTTCCATGACCATCGCTTGGCACTCCTAGCCTTCCTCTTCAGTCTCGGCCCTCTTGAGATTAGGCGAACCATTTGAAGGAGTTTGAAATGCGAACACCGCTCTATGCATTTCCTCAGAAGGTGAGCTGCAAGATTAAAATAGAAGAGGACTGTAAACAGCCAGTTAAAAAAAACAAGTGAAAGCGAGAGTTGAAAAACTGCATAATATATCTTTTAGCAATTGCTGAGTTTGTAAGGATATGGTGTTTTTCTTTTCATCTGATTTAACAGCTGAATGCGACCAGAGAATTCATTTTATAGAACAAGAGATTAGTGTAGCAAATCATCTGATTGTATGAAGAGTGAGCGACTTTTTATCTTAATTACTTTTTCTTATATACAATCCACTCTTCACTCTGGTTGAGCCCCCTGAAATCTCTCCTTGTCATTCTCTCACTATCTGCTTTCTCTCTCTCAGGCTCTCTCATTGTTATTCTCTCTTCTTTTCTCTCTCTTTCTTCCCTCTCTCGTTCTCTCTCATCTCCTAGTGTTAGGCACCAGCGAACGCCCAGTCAGTTTGTCAGTGGAATGTGGAAACTATATGAGAATATCTTCGTATCTCTCCAATTCTTCATTGAACACGTCGGCCCCTCTCGAATAGTAATGCATGACCTCTCAAGAAGTTCATGCTTACCGAGGTTTTGTGCTGTATGTAAAAAAGCTTGACAGGGTCATGGAGGAGACCAAAGAGAGGAAGAGATGCTAAGAGCCAGGGTGAGAAAAAAAGAGAATGAGTGTGAAAGAGAAGAGAGAGAGAGAAGAGAGAGAGAAGAGAGAGAGAGAGAGAAGAGGGTGAGAGAAAGAAAGAGAGAAGAGGATAGATAGGGTAAGCCTCTTGATCCGCTCTTTCATGCATCATGCCTGTACATGACTTGGTTGCTCTGCTACTTGAGGCTCCCTTTTTGTTCTCCTCGCGCACTTTGCAGAGCAGAGGGAGACGCAGACCAAGTCTGCCAGGCTTCATGAACGGCCGAGATGAACACGCTCTCCTCTCCTCTCTTACTCTCTCTCTTTTCTCTCTCTTTCTCTCTCTCTTCTCTTTCTCTTACTCTAACTATGTCTGCCTGCTTCTCCTCTATTCCTTATTCTAATCCACTTCTTTCTGATTAATCGGTCGATCACCACTTTGGCCGCCACCAGAGAAATAGTCGTCATTTGAGTGCTTCGCCGTGCAATTGCACTCGCAATCTTGTTGTATGCCACGTAATGTTTACTTCCTTATTATTATTATTAATAAGTTGATATAAAGGAGGATGTCGTCGGAGAAGCAAATGGAGCAGGAGGCCGCCTCCCTCCGCCGCCTCGCCTTCCTCGGTGTCTCCGTCTCCACTGTCGCCACGCTAGTCTGTGTCATCTCAGTCCCCATGCTCTACTCCTATCTTCAGCACATGCAGACTGTCATGCAGAACGAGGTGGGGAGAGAATCAAAGAGAGAGAGAGAGAGAGAGAGAGAGAGAGAGAAGAATATGAGAGGAAAAGAGAGGGAAGGATACGTATATAAAGAAAAAAAGAGAAGGAGAGAGATAAACTAAACTGAAATCACCTTTTGAAAGAAAATTAAAGACTCATGGGAGATGTTTTCAGGTTGATTTCTGCAAGTCGCGATCTTCAAACATCTGGAGAGAAGTGTCGAGGACACAGGTAGAAGATTGACCCTTCAATGTTAATGGTTCTCAATGATTTATGAGGTGAAAGATATAGGGCTCTTTCTTTCAAAAAATTGTTCTTTCCAGTTTCGTGCGAATTTTCTCTGCCGTAATTATCTAATTTTGGAGCGTAGAATTTGCGAAGAATAATTGGCAGGGACAGTGAAAGAAAGAGAGCAGAACAAATGAAAGAAAGACAATCACGACATAGAAGAAAAAAGAAGGCTTGAGCTCATCTGACAATGAGAGGGGGGTAGAGGAAGAGTCATTGAAAAGGAAAGAGTCTACTCAGTCGGAACCCACTTGGGAATTTCAAGGCTACCCGGACTCTTGCCACGGGGAGTGACACAAGGCAACTTGGGAGTGCCACCCAATCATCATAATAATGGAGACAATGGCAAAAGAGAGAAAGAGTAGAGAGAGAGAGGAGAGAGAGAGGAGAGAGAGATTGACAGAGAGAAATGAGTAAATAGGGATGTCTAATTACCTGGTACCCGCAACTTCAACAGCTTCACCCCCTTTTCTCTTCCCTCGGATTCCTTGTTCTTCACTCTTCCTTAGCTCAAGAGCTACTAACAGAGGACAAGTTGTCTGAGTGAGAAAGGGACAAAAAATGCCTTTGTCCCTAAACTGAGACCTCTTCTCACCTGGTCTTTTGATGTCACTAAAGTGCGTGTAATCTGGATGAAAGAAAGAAAAGAGAGAATTAGACCTTCAAGCAGGAGGAAGAAACAGGCAGAATGTGTTCTTTTAAAACAAATGGTGAGTAGTGGGGAAGAAGAAATGAGGCGCCACGGCAAAAAGCGACCGCAAAGAGTCTCTCTTCAGAGAAACCAGCTTCATCGCCTCCCTTTCACTATGAACGTTTTGGTGAAGTTTACAAGTTCAAAACTCATGCGCCTATTGTTTGGAACCAGATAGAAGTTGTTGGAAAAAGGGATCGGTATACATTCCAAGAGGCCATTCATCCTGGATAAGTGTTTTCCTTCCGGATGGTCTTTCGCTCGTCAGGAAATGGAAGAATGACAGACTGAGGGGGGGGCACTGCCAAAACAAAGTCTGAACAGAGAAAGGAAGATGTCTAGTTTAGCGTGCATTGTATAAGAGAGCCCCGTTGCAGGTGCTGGCGAAGGTTACCGGCGGAGCACGTGGAAAGCGTCAGTCTGGCTATTCGGCCGGAGGATACGGAAGCACTCCCGTCAGTCTTCTTTTCTTATCTCACAGCAATTCTAGGATTACAATTTAACTTCAATAAAAAAGAATAAAAATGTTTATGTATTCCCGATGTGACTGTACAGGACTTGGCCGTGCATGACTTCGGCGGCAGCCAGGGAGGATGCTGCGGCTGCGGAGCATCGCCCCCCGGCCCTGAGGGACCTCCCGGCCTTCCCGGCAACGACGGAGATGACGGCACTCCCGGTCTTCCTGGCAGAGACGGACCCGATGGCCCGCCCGCCACTCCCGCGCCTCCCGCTGTACTCTCACTTTCAATTCACTTTCTCTCTTCTTAGACTCGAAGCTCTTGGACACATTCCTCCGTTGAACAGGACTTCTGCTTCGACTGCCCCGATGGGCCTCCCGGACCTTCTGGACAGCCCGGCCAGAAGGGACCTCGCGGCAACAACGGAGGTCCTGGCCAGCCCGGCAGCCCCGGAAACCGCGGCCAGAACGGCCGACCCGGCCCTCCCGGACCTCCCGGAAACAACGGCCAGCCCGGAAACGCAGGACAGCGCGGACAGCCTGGCACTACCCACGAGGTTTGCTTCAGTTCTGGGCTAGTGGTGCAAGATGGAATTGTGATATTGTCTAGGTTCCCGCTCCTGACGGTCGACCTGGCTCGCCTGGACCCCAAGGACCTCCCGGCACTCCTGGACAGCCCGGCAACCCCGGCCAGCCTGGTCGCGAAGGAGGACCCGGCCCTCAGGGAGACGGCGGACACCCTGGCCGGCCTGGCAGCCCCGGCGGCCCAGGAGAGCACGGCCCCGATGGAGAGAACGGCGGGCCCGGCGGCTGCGACCACTGCCCGCCGCCGCGAACTGCGCCCGGATATTAGACGACCCCCCCCCCCCACTCTCTCCCTCTGTCTGTACCATACTGGTCTCCCCCCCCCCCCCTCCTCACTTCACTCCGAATCCGTCTTTCTCTCTGTTCTCTCCGTCTTTCTCTCACTCTCTCACTGCTCCTCCTTGCGTGCATTTCTTCTGTGTCATCGGAGCGCAACCTCTTCTCGCTGTCATTCTCTTTTTCTCTATGTCTCTCTCTCCAGGGATGCGCACTCTCAGCCTCTTGCGCCCCTTTTGAAGTTCTCGTTCTGAGAGAGGACATCATAATTTCAGCATATTTGAAGTGTCTTCATATCACGCGCATCTCATTTCATTCCATGGTTGTTATAATCTTTATCTCTTTTTTTTCTTCTACTTCTTCAAATTAAATCTTTGCACTGCCTTTCGAATTGCTCCGGTGAATCCTGGTGATAAATATTTTGCATTGTTGAGAATTTCTCAAGAGCCAAATCGAATAAAAGATGCATTTTGGTGGCAGACAATCCGCATGTACATACATACATAGAATGTTAACATGCACAAGGACGCACTTTGAAGCAAACAGTGAAAAGAACAAGACAAAAATAAGCAGCAAGAAGTCCTTAGGAAGTCAGCCAGAATCAGAATCCACTGATGCTGTATTTGACTAGTCTGGGATCGACGTAGCCGTTGGCATTTTTGTACCATTCCGACCTCAGGTGGCGATATTCATATTCCCTCTTCTTTTCCTTCTCGCGTTTCTGATCTACGGACGCTTCTGAACGAGCGGCTGTAGATGAAAAAAAAATTAAATTTATTTAATATAATTTTGCGTTTACCAGAAGAAGTCGGAGTCGAGTCGATTGAAGTGTTCCTGGAAGAGAGTCGCTGATCGGAAGAGAATGCCGAATCGGATGCAGTGGTCGTTGACTCCTGCCTGCGTCTTCGACCAATCTCGATCATCCGCGCGATTGCTACCGGAATCTGGAATCAAAACAAAATTAAATATATTCGGCAAATATTTTTTTATTAACAGTATAGTAAAAAAAATAAAATAAAATAACATTGCATTGGAACCTTGGCGCACGACTTGCATTTTTGCCACGGTCGTCGGTTCTCTCTGCAATCGGGACAGCGCATTCTTCACCGGAGAACGAGGCGACCACAGCTGAGGGAAGCGTCCTCGGACCTTCCATTTATACGGTTTGCCTTTCTCTTTCTCTCCAAACTGATTATGTTAATCCGTCGTTATTATTCGACTGTCACGAGAGAGCTCCTCCCGTCAATGTACTTACGCTTGCTCAAATGCTTTTCATACAGTGCGTTTCATTATTACCGAGAAATAAAGCTTACAAAATGCTTTAAAATGTATTATATTTTGTACCTATGTATACGCATGTCTAATTATGCATGAATTACACATATGCATGTATTTATATGCCTTTTTATCTAATTATTCATCCTTTACTGCCTGACGAAAAGTGCACACCAAGTACAGTTCTCTCTCTTCCTCACTCAATTGCGTTCCTCATATTCGATAATCTTCTTTCGATGATGGACTTCCGTTTTGCAGAGTTTTCAATTCGATAATGCAATACTTTCTCCTGTTTATAGCATTGAACAGCCATAGCGGTCTTCCAATATGCTGTCAATTCATACAGGAAATTGCAGATGCAGCCATGCAGATCGGAAGAGAAGGGCTATTGTCTGCCTTGCAGTTTAGTGAAACTTTTGCGAGTGATGATCTCTGCCGATAAACATTCTGCTAACTTTGCAGCATTTGTTCAAATTGGCCCTTGCAAAATATTTTATGCACTGGATGAGCTGGTAAATACAAATAAGAATGTCTCAGTAATTTACAGAGAAAAAAACATGCCTGCATAACATTGCACGAGTGAGCCGTGTTAGTTTTCATTGTCATAATCAATTGGCTCCAACTGGAATCTGATATTTCGATGAAGGAATGAATATGCATGGATGAAGAACACGATTCATTCATGAATGTGTGATGAAGGATCAATCTAGCTGTTTGAACTTTGAATAAGATAACATCCAATTTAATTTTTCTCGATTTGTTTTTAATGATTTATTCTCCGTTAGTTGGGCAAAGGAGCTTAAATGAGGCATCCATAAAATAAAATGGCGGCGAATGAGTTTAGAATTGCTGGGTTTCTTCGGCTTCTCCGGCCGTCTCTTCTGGTGCAGTCGGGCTTGTCGGATTATCATCCGTCTGAAATAAGCGTTTAGAAAAGGTTATTATTATTTTGTTTTTATAGATCAATATTGAAGTATTAAAGAAAAGAGTAAAACATTTCATTTGTCAGTCATATAACTAATTTAGAATCAAATGATTACTGCAAAGAAGCGAAGAACGGACTTGAAATCGCACCTTGGGATAGATTCCTGAGCTCTTTGGATTGCCAGCTGGAAGTGGTGCATTCTGCTGGAGGCCCTTCTTGGGCTGGCCGAGCAACGCCTCTCTCTCTCCTTCATGCACCTCTCTTCCGCACTCCACGCGGCCCTCCAGACGCTCGTAATCCTTCTTCTTCGACCACACCTAAGCCAGGCTAGGTTTCTTCTCATCCACACCGAAAGTTGAAATCTCAACCTGGAAGAGAATAATGGCGATGAAGGAGATAGCGAGCAGGATACAGAGAGCGAGAAGGATGAACGAAACCGTCTCCCACGAAGATTTTCCAGTCAGGCTAAAAGAAATCATTCATGAAAAGGCGACTTAGTAATATGTAGTAAACGTATTTCAGAAAGAAATTGTCATGGTCATTTTGCATATAAATAAGTGCGCACTACATCGTTAGGCTAACGTGTCTATGAGGGACTCCTTGACGACGGGAACAACCGTCACGGTTTCGTCTTTCTTCGAGAGAACTTTATCAGTCCTTCCGGAGAAGATCTTGCTCAAACCACGAGAAATTATTTCCTGAATTACGAAAATATATTAAGCTGAATATCCAAAAGATATCTCAAACAGTCAACATATGGCTCAAGAAATTAATTGCATTTTTAAGTTTGTTTTTCAAGTTCCAGTTTTCAAGCCTTTTCAAGTTTGTCCTGGAGGTAGTCTTCAACGGCTTCAGCATAATCGGCTGCTGCCTGGAAAAAGAAGGCTATATCAGTGAACTCCGGTTTGTGCCCAACAATAAGGATTGATATGAATACAATATTTTTAGGTCATATTCTAGTGATGATTCTAGGAAATAGCTAAATTATAAACTACACTACACCTGTCCCTTGAAGGCCTTCTTAATGCTATCCTGAAGGTTAACTTTCTTGGCCTGGTAGTCCTCGTAGAGACTTTGAAGTTCAGCTGACTCGTTTTCCAGGGCTGCTTTCTGCTGCTTGAACTAAATTACTTCGGCTTATTTGGAATCTTTTTTGTCTCTTTACAACGGATTTTGCAAACCTATGAATGATTAGTTAATTAAAAAAAAAATAACTTCATCAGCAAGCTGGGCATTTTTCTTTTGTTGCTGATCAGCCCGTTCCTTCTTCAATTCGGCTCTCTCCTTGCGACTCTGCTCAATTGTCTTCTGGATCTCCCGCAGGTAGTTCTCCACTTGTTTCTTCTTTTCCGCCGTTTCATTCTGTAAATATGTAAGTAATGTATTGCAAATGTAAGCATAATATAAAAGAAAAAAAAATTAATTTTTTTAACTAAAACGGATACCTTTTTCTGTTCGATTGCCTCTTTAACACTCTTCGCAAGATGTTCGTATGCTTCTTTTGCTTTCGCCTTCGCTTCTTCTTGTGATTTCTTTTCTTCTTCCTGGAAATGTAGGTCAAATCGATTGTAGTAAAAACAAAAGATAGAAACGTGCCAGAAATTCTACTTGGCTGTGCATGTTTTTCATTAAACTCAATATTTTGCCCCATTATCTTGATTCTTTTCAACGACAGGCAGGCAGGCCTTGTTATTGCCTTCTGATTGGGTTTTCCGTTCTCTAATCAGGTGAGCCCATCAAGCAGGGGCTAAATGACAAAAAGAGAGAAAGTATTTCTAGTCAAACACTCGCTACGTATTCGAAATAAAAGGAATATATTCGTCGATTTCAAAACCGACCAGCTTTGCCTTGAAGGAGTCAACAAGCTTCTGTCGTTCCTGTTCCAGCATCGCTTGTGCTTTCTCCCGCAATTCGTTGAACTTCTTCACCGTCTGTAAGATTAAGATAAAACCCCAATGTTTATGTATTCATACATAGATTGCTTACCATGAATATAAATATATACATATGCTCATATATCTTGCGATTTTATTCTAATGAATAAAAGCAATGTAAATAGAAATTGTTTACCTCTCCATATTTCTCCTTGGCAGTCTCAAGGCCGCTCTTGATTGTATCTTTCGCTGCCGCAACCAATTCATCCTTCTTCTCCGAAGCGGCGAGATAATCTTGGTACACAGTCTCCTTCAGGTCTTCCTCGACTCCTTTGATCTTCTGAATCGACTTTATTTGCTTTATTTGTTGATTTGATTGCCGATTTCTTTTAAATGTCTTCTCCTAGAATGAGCTTTTGAATCCGTTTTCGCACCTGAAGAATTGCGTCGAGATCCTTTGTGATGCTCGATTGTTCTTCAGGCGTTGAGCTGGGTGCGGCAGAAGTGGAGTGCAAGAAGACGATCAGAGTGGACAGTAACAACCAGCGCTGTCTCATTTCTAAAAGGATGACAGTTTTAGAAGGCGATTAATGAATTAACAGGAAAATGCGATGAAGAAAGAATTAGAAATGTTGTTGCTGGCTCGTTGACTGCAGTCACTCCGAGTAGCATATCTTATGACCTTATCGCTTCTTCTTCCTCTTCTTCTCTTCTTCTCTCCTCTTCTCTACCCTCCTCGTGCCCTGACACTCTCGGACTACAGAGATAAGGCAGGGGCGCGAAATTGCCAGAAGAAATGTCAAATATCTCAAGTTCGATTTCCGTCCCTTTACACCGCCGACCCCGAACAAGGATGGTATTGAGCATAGTTGGCCCCAATCACTAATGTACGGCTGCTTGTGAAGTAAAATTCATGAAGAGTGGAAAACACGAGAAAGTGATGAAATGGATGAACATTATCACTCCACCACCGCGCACATCAATGTAAACAGTCGTCTCCTCTCCTTCATTTACCGATTCCCTGCTTATCTCCCTTCCACTCATTCATTACCTTACGGGGATCATGAGTCCCTGCCTCGTGTGGCAAAGCATATGATCGGACCTGTAGTCTGTGCCGTACCTCAATATATAGAAATAGAGACAGTATCTAGGGAAAATGTAAACTTCAATGATCACTTCTGTTCACAAGATCACCACATCATTGATCGGTCACAAATGATAACAATTTCTCTTCAGATTATAAAATCAAAAATTATAAGTAATGCCATTATTTCATTTCTTATCAGTGCAAATCAGCGACCAAACGTTTTACTAATTAAATGGTCTAAATGCAAAAAAAATTGCACATATGTACATACAGTTGTATGTAAGTATGTACATTATGTATGTACAGATAATGCAAGAGACTGCCTTCAGTTCTGAGCCATTAATTTATTGGAATTTGCACTATTCATTTAATTAATACACGAACATACATAAGTGCATAATAAAAATGACTTGAATTTCGAGAAAAAACTGCATAACTACTTAACTTTTCATCATTTTCCTTTTTCTACAATTTTCAGAAGCGATCGACAGCCGTGCCTGATCTGCCTTCATCCCTCGTTTGCTCGGAAGAAAAGACGATATGTACAGTAAAGTGCAAATATCTATAATTTTTTTGGAAATATCTCAAACAAATGGATCAGAAGCGAAATGAAATTTTTCCAAGATGTCGGCGAATGCCGAAATTAGAAATGTGCGCAATCGCGCCAAATGTAAGAAACCAAAAGATCGTAAAGAGAAAGCAAGCCAGCCGCCTCATGTCTAGCCTTTGGCGTTATAATGAATCATTCGCCTTTTTTGCCTTCTCGCCCATTTCTTATCGCAAAGAAAACAACTCGAGGCCTCATGACTAGTCTTCGGCATCGCAAATGATTCACAAGCAATTTCCTCTGTTTCTGTTGTTTTGATAAGATTGAACGCATTCCGCTTTTCCCAATTCCAGACAATGAATCATATTCAGTTTCGCTTCTCTCTTTTCTTTCTCCAACAATCACATATTCCCTAAGTATTATGTTTTGTTGGTGAACCAATATTTAAGCGTCAGGAGAACAGTTGGAAGACACACACAGTTCTTCAGTTTTTGATTTGATTATTTCTTCAATTATGGAAATAAAGGTTTAATTACCCAAGTTTGAGTTCGAGTCGGCCCAACAAGTGGTGCGTCGAATCGGAGCGAACAACCGGTACCACGTCACGAGCTCAGAGGCCGATCAGGGCGGCCGCTAGACTACAAATGGCGGCGACCATACGATCGTCGCTGATGGGCGTCATTTCAAAGATCAAGAAAAAGATCGCAGAAGCAGAAAACACCGACTTCGAAGTCGATCCAGAAGACGAGAGCGGCAAGAACGAGCTGCTCAAAACAACATGCTGCCTGATCGCTTCATTGGAGCTGATGCGAGCAGAGCTGACCAAGACCTTGAGCGAGTACGACGAATTCATCTTGAGGCTGCCCGATGAGCAGCAAGAGCAAGCAAGACAAGACAAGGAACAACGTGAGCAAGGCGTCGACGGCACCGATGCCCTGATGAGCAAGGCATTCGACGCCCTCATCCGTCTCAAATCAAACGAACGAATGCTGCAAGTAGCAACAGGGAAGTTGCAACCACCAAGTCAAGGTCAAGACAATCCTGCAGAACAAAGCCATCATGCCAATCCCGCAGCAGTCAACCAACAAGCCGCCAACCAACAAGCCGCCACTCGAACAAACAATGAGTCAGTCAATGGTTTCAATTTACTCTCGCCGCGACTGCCGGTCCAAACGCTACCAAGCTTCGATGGTAACGTCACTGAGTGGCCAAGTTTCATCCAGCTATTCCGTGCCTCAATCGATAGCCAACCTCTCACTGACATCGATAAGCTCCGCTACCTCATGAGCTGCATCACTGGAAGGGCAAAGGATGTGGTCGCAGGGTACACAATCGTGGAAGGTGCGTACTCGGACGTGCTCAAGACCCTGGAAGAGGAGTACGGAGACACGATGCTAAACAAATCAAGGCTACATGCAATGCTTAGGCGAATAAGCAAACCCGACGAATCCATTGCAAACACGCAAGTTGCAGTAAGAGAAATGACGAAGATTTGTCGGCAGCTGGGAGAGTTGGGAGAGGACATCGAGCACGAACAAATGGCAATGGCAATCCAAGAACGGCTCCCCTCCTGGCTTCTAACAAGCTGTGTTCGCGAGAAGAGAAGAACACAGACACGACAGGAGAGCTGGAACGTCACGCGGATGCTCCAGTTCTGCCAAGAGGAAATCAAGGACAGACGAGCCGTCAGTGAGATCGAGAATCAACTCCGAGTCAAGGTCAATGCAGTGACAATCAATGCAAGAGGCCAAGAAAGGAAATCGGTGTTCCAGAAGACGGAAATAAAGCCAAGAATGAAGGTAGGCAAGCAGTGCCGCCTCTGTGGCGATTCGCACTTCGAAACTGCTTGCGACAAATACAAAACAGCCAAGGAACGCCGTGAACACGCCAAGATGAAGAAGCTCTGCTTCAAATGTCTGAGCAACAGACACATGTCAACCGAGTGCACCAGCAAGTTTCGATGTAGGCAGTGTGGCGACAGCTCACATCACTCTTCTATCTGCTCAAACAACAAACCACCAATCCATAACAGACCCGCGTGGCAGGCACCGAACGTAACAGCAGCAGTCACAAGAGAGGAGAAAGATGTCGTGCTACTCACGGCACCAGTGTGCCTCATCAACTTGGAGACGGGAGAGGAGATTCAAGCAACAGCATTTTTGGACTCCGGAAGTCAAAGTTCCTTCATTTCCGAGGAAGCAGCCAACATGTTGAAGCTGCAACCTGAAGAAGAAAAACGGATTGTGGTAACCACCTTCGCTTCTTCCCAGACAACCGACATTCCAAGCCAACTCTTCAAAATCGGCATGCAACAAGAGGACGGATCTATCCTGCAGATAGAAGTGCAGAGCGTGAAGTCGATCATCGGCAGCGTCCAGAGTGTCACTCCTGAAGAATTCGAGAAGCAAGTGCCGAAGGGAGAACTCACAACTCCATCAATGCTCATCGGAAGCGACTACTTCTGGGAGATAGTCCAAGAGAAGGAACAAACACTGCCGTCCGGACTGACCCTCTTAAAGACAACACTTGGCAAGCTAGCAACAGGAACGGCAGTAGTCGCAGCAATCACTGGCACGACTCCGACAAAGTCAACGAAGAAGAGATGCAGACACTTCTGACAAAGGTTGAGGCTATCTTAAACAACAGACCTCTCATCCAAGTCGGAGAGACGGGCGAAGTCTTGCGTCCTCAAGATCTTATGCAACCTCTCGCCAAGACAGAAGCACCTGACTTCGAAGTCGACGACTACGACGAAGACGACTCGAAGAAGAAGCTTCTACAAGCATGGGCGACAACAAATGAGCTTCTTGACCGATTCTGGATGATCTGGATCAGGCACTACATTCCGGCCCTCCGTGAACAGCATCAGAAGTTCATGAAACAAGATCGGATGAGAGCCAAGCAATCACCGAACATCGGAAATGTCGTCATCATCGCAGATCTGCTGAAGAAGAGGGACGAATGGCCACTCGGAAGGATTGTCACACTTCACCCAGGCAACGATGGGCGAATACGCAGCGCAACAGTGCAAACTGCAAGTGGACGCCAGCTAACAAGAAGCATAACTCATCTCCTACATCTCGAAAAGAATGAAAACGACAATGGCGAAGAAAATGACAAAGAAGAAGAGCGCACAAAGCTTTCTCAACTAAAACCAAATCCAAAGGACAAAGGAAGTGGAGATGACAAGCAGCGATATTTCAAATCAAACAATCAACTGAGGAAGAACAAACCGGTAATAAAGGCAAGACCAAACTCAACGCCGTACAACCTTCGATCAACTGTGAAGAAAGCAGTGGTAAGCATGTTGATACTTCTGCTTCTGGCAACTGGAGGACTCGCACGAAGATGCCCAAATGACAAGGCACCAGTACCATCCAATCTTATTTTCCTCGACGAATGTCTGGAGTACGGCTACGCCGCGTTCTCAGGACCAGACGGACGCATCTGCCACATTTCCCGTCAGTGTCCAGGCAACGCACTTCGAAAAGAAACTGGAGATATGTGCGGCCCCAAGTGCAGTTGTGAACAATGGGCCTCTGGATGCTCCTTCTACCAAGGCACATATACTGCCAACTCCACAGCCAAAAACAACAAGGTCCGCAGCACTCTGGACAGCATGCGACCGAAGTATTGCTCGGGGAAGCCGTCTCCAAAATGCTCTCAAACGCCGATCGAGACAACAGTACTGCAGGTTGAATTGTACGATGGCAGCTACCATCCACTCGAGGAGATGAAGCTCGTCTTCCCCGAGATCAGTCGAAGCCATTGCATCGGTGAAGGCACCAAAACTGGCACACCTGAGTACTGCACGGAATTCAACTGCGATGAGAACGGCACCGCCTTCTGCTTCCTACCAAAGGCACCCATCGCGATGCTAGCCACGAAGGAAGGTCCCGTCGCAGTTCGACAATGGGGTTCGCTCAAGAGAACCGTCTACGGAGAAGCAGAGAATACAGAAACGTGCATTAACTGCTCAATCATATGCACCAAGGGCGGTGTCTACGCGACAGGCAACAATGTCCGCCTGATCAACCTCCAAGCAGCTGCCTATCAAGCCATGATCGAAGATCCAGAAAAACAGCAAGAAATTGCACTGCCGCACAACATCATCGCCAGCCCATACAAGGTAACAGTGAAGATGTACAAGAAGGAAGTCGTCGTGTTCGAGAAGCAGATCGACTGTCAAGCAGGCGCATTCTGTGAGCGCATCGAGTGCACAGTTTGCTGGGAGGCAGTGAGAAATCCACACTGTATACCAAAGCTTACCATCGCTGCCGTCATCGCCTGCTCGTACCTCATCCTTACAATCCTCTGTGCACTTCTCAAAGTTGCCACTTGCCTCTGCAAAGGATGTCAAGTGATCCGCAAAGTTCTTCTCGCCGCTGGGAAGGTTGCCACCTTCTGTCGAAGCCAGGCAAAGTGGAAACGAACAGATGAAAGACGCGTCAAGCCGGTCACTTTCACGAGAAAGCGAGAAGCCGTCCCGCTTCTCACCATCCTCTTCATAGCAACTACCATCTGTCATGCATGCGACCACTCAGTCGTCATCTCCACATCGGAAGAGATTTGCGAGACGATAGCTGGAATCACGAGCTGCAGCAGTCAGGCAGTCAGCAATTTCAAGGAAGCAACAACTGGTGGAACACTTTGTCTCCAGGTGAAAGATCAAGAAGGACGTGCCGCAGCCACAATTGAGGCGTCTATCCAGAAGATCGCTCTAAGATGCGAGAAGATTTCCCACTTCTACACCAAAGCTGTTGACATCGACACCACCTCGATTAAGAGATGCTCATCCTCCGGAAGTTGTGTAGAAGACCGCTGCCGCACAATCAGCCCAAACCAATCAATCACCGAGCTCGGAACACTGAATGACCTACCAGGAGTATCAGGCTGCCTCCCATCGTCAGGATGCTTGTGGAATGGTTGCCTGTCATGCAATTCTGCCTGCACATTCTACCGCTCAGTAGCACGACCTCGAGAAAATGGAGTACACGAAGTATTCACATGCAACTCCTTCCTAGCCGTCGTCACCCTGAAAATCGACATCTCGACAAATAACAACACCGAAACAAGGACGCTCAAGATGACAAACGGCTTCAGCGAGACGGTGCAAGGAGTAAAGGTCGTACTCAACTACGTGGTCAGCCCGCCAATGCCAAGTCTAGTCGATTCCTTCGTATTTGACGGCACGAAGATCGGAAGGCTGACCCAAGAAGAAGTTCGAGAGGCTGAACAATTCAAGTGCAACCCAAACGAACTCGAACAATGCCAACTCGATCCAAATGCATGCCAATGTCATCTAATAGACGACGACCAAGTATCATGCAGATGCCCCACAGGAGCAGCAACGACCAAGGCTCTGCATGAACGACCGCTACCACAGCGATCAGGTAGTATTTGGCTTGAAGCCGAAGAGACAACGATCCAAGCAATAGCGTTCAAGGCGGTCGCCGACGTCTCAATTACAATCGAAGGATTCCAATTTGCCCAAATCCAAGAAAGCGACAAATGTGAACTACTTTCCAGCAAATTGCAAGGATGCCACAGTTGCTCTACTGGAGCACAAATGTCGTACATTTGCACAAGTGCAAACGACCATATCATCGGGCATCTGAACTGCAAGAGTGGTCTGGCAATCGCAATACAATGCTCTCCAGATGCGACAACGAGAATAGCCGTTTTCCAAGCCACCAGCGCTCAAGTGAATGAGGATTGCAACCTCAGCTGCGGAGTCTCAAGCACAGCAATCCAAATTCAAGGGCAACTCGAGACGCTACTCTCTGACAACACAATCCAAGGTTCCAACTCAAGATTCAGTCAACTAAAGGAATTCAAATCCAATTTCATAGCCTTAATCAAAGAAAATCTTGAATTCACAGTAGTAATGATGCTGTCCTCATTTGTCATAGTTTCAATGCTTTTGAAACTCTGCTTCTAGACATTTATTTGGCCCCCCGAGTGTCGGCGAATGCCGAAATTAGAAATGTGCGCAATCGCGCCAAATGTAAGAAACCAAAAGATCGTAAAGAGAAAGCAAGCCAGCCGCCTCATGTCTAGCCTTTGGCGTTATAATGAATCATTCGCCTTTTTTGCCTTCTCGCCCATTTCTTATCGCAAAGAAAACAACTCGAGGCCTCATGACTAGTCTTCGGCATCGCAAATGATTCACAAGCAATTTCCTCTGTTTCTGTTGTTTTGATAAGATTGAACGCATTCCGCTTTTCCCAATTCCAGACAATGAATCATATTCAGTTTCGCTTCTCTCTTTTCTTTCTCCAACAATCACATATTCCCTAAGTATTATGTTTTGTTGGTGAACCAATATTTAAGCGTCAGGAGAACAGTTGGAAGACACACACAGTTCTTCAGTTTTTGATTTGATTATTTCTTCAATTATGGAAATAAAGGTTTAATTACCCAAGTTTGAGTTCGAGTCGGCTCAACACAAGACTTTTTTAAGGCCTTTTTTGTGCTGATTCCAAATAAACTGTATAGTTAGATCACCCTTTATCATTCACAACCAAAATAACAAATAAAATTTGAAATATTCATCATTCCCTGAGATCCTGGAACACACATACATATGTACATATTTACATATGTATCTACATACCAATATCCTGATCTACAACTTTAGATATGAATCGAGTTGTGTGATGATTGCAAAGAGCTTCTTCATCACTGTTTTGAGATGGCGGACGCAACCAACATTCCCAACCAAGAGCGACTGCTCTTTCGTACCAGGAGAGGTGCTTATCATAGAGAACATTTATCTGAATCTAAAATTTCTATTCATCACTAGTATGTCATGCATTGTTTGCAAAGAACACATAGTATATTACTCCTATCCACTTCACTTACTTAAGAGAGCATGTCCGTAAGCTTCGAGCGCAGCCTGCCCCGGGAAAATTGTTTTCGAATTCCTTAACAAAAATCATTGCCCTTATACAACTCGAGCCGCTCTATTTAATGAGCCTATTTTCATCATCATCCGATTTTTTCCCTTCGGGATACACTACCGTAACACTGAAAATTCATTGAGCCATAAATCCGTTCAAAACCGGTTTTGAGAAACAATGCACATATCATTCAATAGCATTTCGAAAGCGCTTCAAATTTCATCTAGGAACATGTTTAACTAAAATTTTATTTTGGCCGAGAAATTTGGGTCTAAATTATTTGAAGGGTCAGCACACCATTTTATGATCATTTCCCCACCCTGGTACCTAGATAGAAAGAAAGAGCTTGAAATTTGCTACCAAATAAGTATCATTCAAGAAAAATATGAGCGTACCAATTTTCTACAAGATAAACCCCTTTCAATAAACTTTCAAGTCTATATTGTTCTGTTATAAGTTATAAGAATAGGGCATCAGCTTAGCACAATTCTTCAAGGTAAAAAATTATTGGAATATTCTAATTCGAATAATCTAAACACTGAAATTCTCGGGCTAAAGGATAGCGACGATACTTTACCTATTCTTATGACTTATAACAGAACAATATAGACTTGAAAGTTTATTAAAAGGGGTTTATCTTGTAGAAAATTTCACGCTCTTCTTAATGATGTATGCTTTGAAATGCGGAAATGTTTGTAAAATAGTTTTTTAAGCCTTCTAAAAGTACAGAACGGAATTTTCCACAGCAATATAAATATTTCAATAAAAGTATGTATGTAGCATTTGAAGATCTCTGTGAGAGCTCTTAGATGATATATCTACGATTTTCTGATATTAAGATTGAGCAAAGTTATGGATCTCTGAATGCGCTTGCAGGGTGCCTCGGCCGCCGTAAACGCGCCTTTTTGACCGACTCGCGCGCATTGCTCGCGTCGTAGCAAAAATTGGTACGCTCAGATTTTTCTTGAATGATACTTATTTGGTAGCAAATTTCACGCTCTTTCTTTCTATCTAGGTGCTAGGGTGGGGAAATGATCATAAAATGGTGTGCTGACCCTTCAAATAATTTAGACCCAAATT
Source organism: Allodiplogaster sudhausi (assembly GCA_945643635.1). Taxonomy (NCBI): domain Eukaryota; kingdom Metazoa; phylum Nematoda; class Chromadorea; order Rhabditida; family Diplogasteridae; genus Allodiplogaster; species Allodiplogaster sudhausi. Next base: position 11,272,920 of record CALZFC010000006.1, on the reverse strand, counting down.
TCTCGGCAAAAATAAAATTTTAGTAAAACATGTTCCTAGATGAAATTTGAAGCGCTTTCGAAATGCTACTGAATGATATGTGCATTGTTTCTCAAAACCGGTTTTGAACGGATTTATGGCTCAATGAATTTTCAGGGTTACGGTAGTGTATCGGATGATGGATGATGATGAAATTAGTCTCATTAAATAGAGCGGGTCGAGTTGTATAAGAAAAATGATTCTTGTTAATGAATTCGAAAACAAGTTTCCCAGGGCAGGCTGCCTTAGGCGCATGCTCGACTCTTACAGAGAAGCTCTCTTAATTCATTTCTTTGTTTATGGATAATTGTTTGAGCCATTTTACAATTGGCCTGGTAAAAATTGAAGATTTAAATGCAACTTTGTAGATGTGGAAAAAGTTGTAAGTTTTGTTTTAAAATAGGATCTATTGAATAGCGAGCAACTGTTTAGAAGGTCCGTCAGGTATATGCTCGATCGATTGCACTCTCTTGGAGAAGGAGTGGTCATGAAGAGAGCTGGAATGAGAGGGAGAAAGAGAGAAAGGAGCAAGTCTCGGTTGCGCCCTCATAGCCACTCCATTGTTTCATTGCTCATGCAACTACAATTTTTCGGAAGCTAACGATCGGTTTGTGCAAGCTCGTTCAGCGAAAGAGCAGGCACTGTCGGGTAATTTCTGTTCTAATAACAGGAAGTGTTTTAGACTGCCAAAGATCTCGACTTGGATGAACATTCTGAAGTGTACCTCGTTGTATGCGTGGGAATGCGATGCGAAGTCCATGCATGCATACATTTGTGACATTCTGTAGCTCTCTCGGTCTGGAAAAGCGATGTTTCACGAATGGCCTGCAGGTGTATTCTCGCTTTCTTCTGCAGTCTACGCTCGTTGCCATGCGGTAGGGAATATGCATCTTGCTCTTTCCTCAGGAAAACGTAAACACTTCTTCGTCGTCTAATGATGAACTAGAGTCTGGCAATGTCAAGGTGCGCTTTCGAGTCCATTCAGATCAAACTCCAGCCAGAGTGCGGCTCTCTGCTTCTCTGCTTCTCTCACTTTCCCTAACTCTCTCACTTCCCCATCCTCTCCTCCTTTCTCTCTTCCTATCACAAACAACGGATGTTTCCACCTCTCGTGTACTTGTGACGTCCTCCCCACACAAGTTCAAACATGTACTTCAGCTTGTGTTGTGAGAAGAGAGAGACGCTCACCATAGAAACTGCGAGTGGTTTAGAAAATCTGTTTATCACCATTCATATATTATTTTTGCAAACATGAAGAGATGTATCAAAAACCCCGGAATATCCGGATGACAATGTTTGGAACGCAATGTTTATTTTCAATTTCTCAATTCAGAAGCATGGTCATTATACATCTTTTACATCTCTGCATACTATTGAAGAAATTAATTATTCACCTGAAGCAATGATGAAAAAATCACCTCTTCGCGTAAAAATATGAGAAGTTCCAAATTATTCTGCATTTTCTCATTAAACATCTTTTACGTAAGTAACTCTCGAGTCTCTTCTGCTCTTCTGTTCTCTCATTTGTGTGCACGCACAAGTTGAATGTTTGTGTACTGCTGCGAAAAATTAGGTGCTCAAGAGCGAGAAAGCGATGAAATGATGGAAAAGGAGAGGAGATGGAAAGGAGAGAGAGATAAGAGAGAGGGAGAGCAACAGGTAGATAAAGGCTGAGAGAGAGAGAGACCGGGAGATCGGGGAGTAGGAAGAGATCGACGAGAATGCGGCCGTCTCTGCTACACGACGGAACACTGCTAGATTCGGGAGTCTTTGCCGAAGTCACAAAGCAGAAAAGAGAAGAATGAAGCCTAGAAAGATAGAGAGAGAGAGATGGAAAGATAGAAAGGAAATGAACGAGAGAAAGGAAGAGAAATCGCTATGTTCAGAGGTTTTCCGAGGGAGGCAGAATGTACACAGGAACATGAGCTTCTGACGGTCTCGATGGCCCTCCTCCGCCTTTTCGCGGGTTAGAGATCTAACGGCGATTTAGGAAGCACTCGTGAGACGTTCTACTTGCTGCCTTTCGCTCCTTCTCTTCTCCCTCTCCCTCCCTGCCCATGCTCTCTCCACGCATTCTGCATTTCTCTTTCCTGCCGCATGCATGCATGCATGCATTGTTTCTTCTTTCCATCTCCCCATTTTGTCTTTCTCACTCGCTCGCTCTCTCTCTCCTTCTCTGTTGTGTCTCTTTTCTCTTCCCTATATCTCTTCAACTCCTGTCTCTCTCCATCTCTCTCTCTCTTCCCTGCACCATGCGCTCCGCCCTTTGCCCTTTTACAGTCCGCCATGCCCCGTCCCATGATGGAAAGCGCCAATGGCTGAATGGCTAGCTGCTGGTGCTTTTTCTGAGATTTTCCTCAAAGATTTCCAGCCGCTTTTTTAGCAATTATGTACTAATGAATAAAGATTCATTGATGCCCTTGTTTACTTTTGAATTTCTTCGTTTGTTGTGAGGGGGACAGGGGGGGGGTGGCAAATTTATCTGAGTTTCTCTCTTCTTTTTGTCGTTCAACTGCTTCACTTTCTGCTTTTCTATGACCTTGAAAGAGGCTTAGAGAAGTCCTGCTGCAGTGGAAAGAAACTGAGCCAAAGATGCAGAGGGCTGCGGTCTCTGGCCTGAACCAATCAACATAAGCAGAGTGATAAGGGGAAAGTTCGTAAGAGAAGGAAGGAGGGTCCTGTCTGCTCTTCAACATAGGCGAGTTCCAACAACAGTCTCTTTAACACCCTTCGAGCTAGCGGAAGTTTATGCCAGACAGGGAGAAGGGGTTTATTAACACTTTCAGGTAGCTGACAACGAGTGGGAGCGAACAGGAGTAGGAGAGATTAGAGAGACAACGAGAGAGGGAGATGGAATTGAATAAAGTGAGACGGCGAGGGCAGATGAAGGGCAAAAAATGAGGAATTTAGAGAATTGGAGAGAACCGACGGGGAGAAAGAGAAAAGAGTTGATGGGAGTGTTGTCTCGCCACAGAGCACCGCGCGCCTTGTGATGTTTCACTCGTGGCTGGCTTGCTCATCGTTTGTCCGTATCTAGTCCGTCTTTTACCCTTCTCTCTTCCTCTTTCTCTTCCTCTCTCTCAGTCTCTTTCTCTCTCTCCCTTCACTCTACCTCTCTCTTCTCTCAACCTCTTTCTCTTACTTCTCCTAATCGGACTCTCCTGTATCCAATCAATCGCTCTCGTACCATTTCCACTGAATGTTTCACTGTCCATCCTCCTCGCTTTAACTTTAAAAATGTAAGCATGCAAAATCGATGGAAGATTGACGTGTTCGGTAGCATAGAAGGAAGTCGCTATCCCCCTTCTTCCTCTCTCTCTCTCTCTCTCTCTCTCTCTCTCTCTCTTTCTCTCTCTCTCTCTCTCCCTCTCTCTATCTCTCTCATCATCTCTCTCTCTCTCTCTCTCTCTCTTCCTCTCTCTCTCTCTCTCGTCGGTGTCCTCTTTCACTCCAAGACTGCCTTATTCTTCCTTCTCCAAATGCACAAAAAACACCGTGTGAGAACGTGGCGACGATCGAAGTTTTGCACGCTGAATACGCAACTCTTCTCTGCTAATTTAGTTGTATGAGACTCTGATACGCACTTTTCCTTCCACCTCTATCTTTCTATTTGTTTCTTTCCCTGTTTCCTCGTTCTCTCTCTCTCTCTCTCTCTCTCTTTCTTTCTCTCGGAGCATTCTAAAAGCTCAGTGTCTGTCATCGATCTGCCATCCAAAGCAGCCTCTGCCACAGTCACTTGGAGAAGCCACGTGGTTCTGCCGTGGAGCAGGTGTGGAAATGTTGTTGTGTTTTCATGATGATTCGATTTGATTACAGCTAATCAACGTTTTATTGGTTTTTTTCTTCTTTTTATTTAATTTCGTGGCATGTTTTGGGTACTCCTTCCCAACTTACTCTTTCACATCCTTAGTATCGGTCAACAATGTTGACTTTTGTTGCATGGTATGTACTCTCTCTCTCTCTCTCTCTCTTCCTCTCTCTCTCTCTCTCGTCGGTGTCCTCTTTCACTCCAAGACTGCCTTATTCTTCCTTCTCCAAATGCACAAAAAACACCGTGTGAGAACGTGGCGACGATCAAAGTTTTGCACGCTGAATACGCAACTCTTCTCTGCTAATTTAGTTGTATGAGACTCTGATACGCACTTTTCCTTCCACCTCTATCTTTCTATTTGTTTCTTTCCCTGTTTCCTCGTTCTCTCTCTCTCTCTCTCTCTTTCTTTCTCTCGGAGAATTCTAAAAGCTCAGTGTCTGTCATCGATCTGCCATCCAAAGCAGCCTCTGCCACAGTCACTTGGAGAAGCCAAGTGGTTCTGCCGTGGAGCAGGTGTGGAAATGTTGTTGTGTTTTCATGATGATTCGATTTGATTACAGCTAATCAACGTTTTATTGGTTTTTTTCTTCTTTTTATTTAATTTCGTGGCATGTTTTGGGTACTCCTTCCCAACTTACTCTTTCACATCCTTAGTATCGGTCAACAATGTTGACTTTTGTTGCATGGTATGTAGTCGCGCAAATCATCCCACAGTCAGCTCTGTCTGCATGAGGAAATGGACTTTTGGACCCGGTAAATACGATAGTTCACTCCTCTCCCAGCATGTTACAAAAAAGAAGCAAGCGGAAGGATAATACTCAGTCTGGCGACACTGCAGCTTTTCCTTCTCCTCTTATGCGTTGACGCATGTTTATTCCCTCCTTCTCGCATATCCGCGTATAAGCATGAATACACACACCGCGTTTTCTTTAATCATACCATAGAAACACTCGAATGTTATTGAAATAATAAGACTTCTTTACTCATTGACCAGAGCTAAAGAAAAACATTTCTCATTCTCTTCCTTTCTCCCCTTCTCTCGCTCTCACACACCCTCTCTCCCTCTCTCTTTCTCTCTTTCTCTCACTCTCACTCTCATTTCTTCAAGTCTGCCGTATTCCGCGAATTCCATTTTCATTCTCGCAGTCATGCAACTTCAGTGTTTACTGATGAGAGTCTCAAATTTTCGTTTAACATATACATATTTCGGTTTTGAATGCGGAAGCTTTTGGCGTCGAGAGTCCAAAATGAACACATAACGAGCAGGCTGATGTTTCACATTCTAGACTTTACGTAAGAGATCTCATTATGTCTTAAAGGTCTCCTCGCTGTTTTTATCTCCAGCATATATATATTTTTCTTTTTTTTCACCTGTTTCCATCTGTCTTTATTATTTCAAGCAATCTTTCCGAACTTCAGCTTTCTTAACGCTCACAATTCGTGTATTTCGTTATCTGCAAACTAGATTTGTATGATACAAAAAGTTGAAAAGCAAATTCAGAAGATTCTCTGGAAGGATTGTCTGATCTCTTTGCGTGGCAATGATGGAGCCAGCATTGCGAGTAACACAAGGAGGGAAAGGAGAAGCAGGGAGAGGAATGGTTATTGAGGGGATGGGGGGAGGAGGAGCAGAAGGAGGCAACGCACTGCTGCCCTCGCCACTCCGCATCGAACGGCCCAAACCCGTCAACGTCCCTGCTGATTTCATGCGACTCATTCCTAAACGGTCTCTAGCAATGAGTAGACGAAAAGAGAAAATGAAGAAAGTTTGAGACTTCAGCAAAGAAATATGTTTAAGGATAAAGATATCATTTATTATCAGGGAGCTTATGCCGTTGGCAAGCAACGAGTCTTCGTTTTCTCATTGCGATGAAAACTCGCTAACCGATGGATCACAATCGGTTAGCACAAATCTGCCTCTCTTTTCTTGTTGGAAACCAAACACTCCTTGATGTTGTTAATATTATTTATTTTATTTTCAACATTCATAATAAAAGACTTACAAGCTGCTTCAGTCGCCGTCCCCCTCCTCTAGTCGTCCGAGTTCCTTCTCCTCGGTCTCTCCATGCCCGTCCTCCTCCTCGTCCACCTCCTCGTGTTCCTCTGTCCCCTCGGGCGCAGTCTCCTCTTCCTCTCCTCCCCGCCGTCCTCCTCCTCAGATTGGCTGCCCCGATCCCTGCGCCGTCTGCGGCGACCAGTCCACCGGCTACCACTATGATGTCAGTATCATTCCCACTTTTGCATTCCTTATTGAGCCTCGTTATTAATAGAGGAAGTCAATTCTTCATAGCAACAGGGGCACCTTTTCTGCTTTAATTTGAGTGCGTTATGTACATATAAATAGCATATTTGCAAGATGCGAAATGAAAGTACTGTTTTAAATTCTCTGACTGCAGGTTCCCTCATGCAATGGCTGCAAGACCTTCTTCCGCCGCACCCTCGTCGCCCAGCGGAGCTTCGTCTGCAAGAAAGACGGCAACTGCTTCTCCGTCCTCACCAAGGGTAAGGCGGATTAGCCATGCAGCTTCAAACCATTTCAGCATTACAATCTTTTGCTCTTTCGCGCTTTTGTTTCCATTTTCTTTATTCCTGCAAAACTGTCTTGTTTATGAATAACGGAGTGATACTAGCTTGTGTAGTGCGCGTGCATTGATTGATTGCATGAAGTGTCTTTCCAAGAGTTCAGAGTGATCTTGTGTCCGTTGCTTATCAAGCACGCGTGACCCGCAGAAGACCCGCTTGGGTCGACTGAGTCGGGAGGGAAGAGGAGGGGAGGGGTGATGTGAGTGCCCCCTCCATCTTCTCTCTAAGTGCGTCAGCAGCCTAATCTCGCTGCCATTAATTACTCCCTCCCCAGCAGAGGCAATCAGAATACGAGCACTAGAATTGCGTTATTTCGTTCCCGATCATTCGGGTGTGGAAAGTGAGGGTCGAAGAAGGCAGAAGCTTTTAGAGTGGAGTTAAAGTACCACACCAAAAATAGATCAAATGCTGCGTCATACTATTCACTAGTCGAAATTTGATATGGGCATGTTCGCTTGACAATGGGTTGTAAAGAATTGTGAGTTGCGAATTGACTTCTGGACCTCTCTACGTAGACACACGTAAACGTACAATGTGCATTTTAGTGTCAACATTGCTTATAATATTTGGGCAATACAGGAAAAGTGCACTTGTTCTTTTGAGAGAAGCGATGCGTCTGCCGAGCGTGTCGCTTCGAGAAATGCGTGGAAGTCGGCATGAATCCACTCGGTTTGTTTACTTATCAAATCTAATTAGTCACCAGTTTGCAATGATTCATTTTCATTCTTTGTGGATGAATTGTCTTGTGTGTTTGCTGGTTGAAGCAGAGAATGTTCAGCGATCGTCTCTTCGGACGATCTCTCCTCGAACAGCGTAATGCGTTCTGTGCTCGCGAGAAGGAAGAGACCATCCAACTGCAGCGAGTCTGTAGCCTCCTCTCCAAGTGACATCAAACCAGACTTGGCTGTTAGTAGAAGAGCGAGCAGACTGGGAGGGAGTTCACGTAAACACTTAAAAACCTCAGCCAGCAAAAATGAAATATTAGGCACAATTGTATACATATTCATACTACGCATCTGAATAGGTGACTACTGCTGATGATCCTACTTGTCTGTATTCTTGTCTATGAAGGTTGCTCCTTGTATTAGTCATCATTGCCATAGAATCTTACAAGAAGATTATCTCATGTCGACGCGACGTGTGCTTGATAATGAAAAGACATCATGGTTATTCATAGATATCAATTTCTAAACATTTCTAAATTTAGTTTATAAAATGATCATTTCTGTAAATATTTGACATGATGAGATGGGACTGTGAAGGTGAGCGAAAGAAGAAAAGAGAGCCGCTCTTGCAGGTTGTCCGCCGTCTGGTCAGTCAGGAGGACTCGGTAGATCGCCTGATCGATGGTCTTCTCTATTTGGAGCTGAAACATGACGCCATTCGCAAGTCGACCTTCAGTCCGCGCACCTCAATGGGCATTCAACTTCGCGATCTCATTGAAGTGCCCTCCGCTCTCGGCAAACCGCAGGAGGTTCTTTTCTTCTGCAACAGAAATGAAGAAAGAACTTATTCATTCACTAGTCTTTGATCTCATTCCTTCATTCATTCTTCAACCAATTAATATCTCTCAATTTGAGGAAATGCCGAACTGGCCTGTGAAGGGAGACATCTTCGTCGCGATACCACTATCTGTAAGTATTCCAGAATTGCAAAATGAAGGCCACCATCAAGGGAGATCATTACGATTTTGCTTTTTTCATAAGATAACAAATGAAAAAGCTAAAGTTAGCAGCATCTTTGAATTGGTGGTGAGAGGGGCACGTGCTCAGGTGCGTGTTCTTATCAAAAAAGAATAAACATGCTAAGATCTCAGCCTTTATCCGTGAAGATCCGCGTGCGAGATCGAATTCCTCTTCCGACGCCCGAGATGGTCGAGCAGCTCCCCCCGCACATCAAACAGTGGTTCTTTGCTGACCTCGTCTACTCCATCGAGTATGTCAAGACATTCGACTTCTTCTGCCAACTCGATAAGGAAGACAAGGTATGTATGTAGATTTGACTGAACAATGAATTATTAACTTTTTTTATTTAGAGGAAAACAGACTAAAAATGTATCTGAGAACTTCATAGGTAACAAAAAATGAATGTGTTTTCAGCAAGCCGTGCTGAAGAATTCGGCACTTCAGTGCGCGAACGTGACTGCTTCTTACTTCTCTTACGAACACAATTCAGAGAGAATCATCTATCCAGATGGCCGCATCAAGATGGAAGTGTCAGTTTTCCTTCTTTTTATTAATGTCAGTTATGATTGAGATCTTTGAATTCTACCAGAAATATAAAACAATTTCGCTGCTCGTATTCAGAACGGATGAAGAGCAAACATCGAACATCGTGCCAAGTTTGATTCGGCTGAATCTCGACAGGAAAGAGTATGTCTTGCTGAAGGCGGTCGTTCTCTGCAATCCGAGTTTGTCATCTTTGTTTTATGAGACCTAAATGGTTATATTTTGTTTCCCGAAAGAAATAAGATTTTCTTCTTTAAAAAACATTGTTGTGTAGGCTGGGAGAATCTGAGCGATCGGGCGCGTTCCCTCATCACCCCCGAGAGGGAGAAGTACGCCCAGTCACTGCTTGCTTATCTCCTCACTCATCGTGGGCCAGCCAATGGCCCTGCCGTCTTCTCTGCTATGATGGCCATTGTGGATACGCTCTCCCATCAGGTTATTCTATCGTATAATTACTAGATAATGCTTTGATGTTATAAAACTTGAGCTTTGGTCCTTTCGCCATCTTAAGGAAGTCTTTGTTCCATCTTCTTATCTTTTGGTTTCTTGTTGATCTTTGTAAGAGTGTTTGCGAGGAAGTACTCACCCAACAGTTTCACTATACACATTATCTAGTTCTTTCATCTCAGAGAACTTTGAGTTTTTTAAAATTAGATTTTCTGGTAATTGTAAAATGAACTCAAATACTTTTTGCCATTTGACAAACATTTTTATTTTAAAGGATTTTTTAGGCGAAACGATCGAAGGATTTCCACACGCTGATGTGTGCTTTGCAGTTGCGGCAAAAACCGACCCTACTCATTGACGAAATTTTTTCTTAGTCCTTTCTTTATTATCAGATGGTTATCTCGTTGAGTGTACAAAGTGTAAAATACTTGGAAAGTGCTTAGTTATTCTAAAGTTGTAGTACAAAACAAAGAGGCTAATTTAAAGTTTAGGTTAGCAACAGTGTGTAATTGTGTTTTATGCATATTTCTTTACTGGACGAGTTGTATCCTCACTCAGAAGCTGTCTGATATGTGTTGTCGTTTCTATCTCAACCGTTTCTTCCATGGGCCGGATATTGGCAAGGCAGTGTTCCCTTCCGTGCTGCATTTTTAATGTCGCGCCGGATCTCATTCTGATCTCCTCGACAGCTGTCCAACTTCGCGTCTCGTCATTCTTTCTCATATTCTCCTAGATTTCTGTGATTCAACACAAACATACTAATGGTGTTTTAAATTAATTCTCGTGTGTTCATATTTTCAATTGAAAGATCTCCCAATGTCTGCTCTCTGCATAAAATGACGATATTTTATTCAATAAGCTATGAGATCGATAAATATCTGAATATATTGATGTGTGGGATAAATCTGAAAAATGACATGTAAGTTTGATGGCTGCAGTTGCAGTGAATGTGACCCTTGTGCTCGAAACATCTCTTCAGTTAGATTGCTTGCACATTTGTGCGTACACTTCACAAAAGAGTCTATTTTACCTCTCCGTGAGGTGCATTTGCACTTGGAATGCAAACAAGTCTGTTCATGTCAGCATATGTACATATGTACATACATACTTATGTACATACAACATAAGCGTGTAAGCGGGAGTCTATCATCTGAAGTTAGGGTTAGTCAGGTAATTTCGAAATGAAATTAACGTTGACATTTAAGATTTAAAAGTGGCATTTCTGGCATGTAGCAGATATATGTACAAAGTTCCTTCTCTGGATTAGAATCAATAGTAATGGTTACTGAGGAGGGCCCAAGGCATTGTGAGATAAGGAGAAGCAAAGAAAAAGAGACAGAGAGGGAGGCACAGAATGAGAGAATGATGTTTATTTACAACGGATGAGAGGTCTTTCTCCTGTTTTGGTGCTTCATCTTTCTTTCTTTGCTTACAACAGATATATAAGTCAGTAGCACGATATTGCACAAGGCACACACATATATCATTTATTGTTATTAATTCAAATAAGTAACAATCTATCTTCGGAACACAATTCTCATGCAGTAAAGAACTATTGTAATGTGCCTAACTGTAACCAGTAAAGGTGAGATACATGAGGAGTGCAGTAAATGTTGAAAAAATTAATATCTTGCTACACCATTCAGAACTGCGAAGAAGAGAGCAGTGAGCAGAGCCAATGAAGACGCCGAAGAAGTTGTTGTTTCCGCCTCAAACAGTTGAATCATTTATGTTCATTTCAGTGTTTTCATCGTCAGCTACTATAAGACTAGAGGCTGACAATTTTGAGCTTTGCCAGAATTCAGAAGAGAGAATGCAAGTATAATGAACGGAAGGACTATTGAAATTGGAAGGAATGCAGTCTAGAAGTCTCTTCAGAGCAGTTGTATCGACTGTTTCTTTGCCTAACTAAGCTTCTCGAGAGAAGCGAACTTACCGGAGCGGAAGCCGTTGATGGCGGGGATGCGGTGGAGTCGGTAGATTGAGTACTGGCTGAGGACGCCGAGCTGCCGGTGGAGTCGGTGGAGCCACTCGAGTCCGTTTGCTGAGATGCCGATGATGCGGTTGGTGTCTGGGCCGAAGTGGGCGGCACGCTCGTTGTTGTGCCATCAGAGGTTAGGGATTCCTTCGGCTGAAGCATGAATCATATAGCGAAGCATTATTGGACGATTATTCAGGCGAGAGAAAACTATGGATTCTGCTGCAAACCTGGTACTGCGGCAAAAGTGGCTTAGGCGTAAGGCTAACGGTGATCGGGCTGCTATAGTTGGCCGCGCTTTGCAGGAAGTTAGCGATCATTTGAAGAGAGGGTCCAGAGCGGTCAGTCGGGACAAAGTGTCCAGATCCCTGGATAGCGCGATATTTTTGTGATGGACGAATAAATAAATGTTCAAATGGATACCTTGACAGTGAGGAGATCAATGCTGAAGTTGGCGTTCGTAAACCGCTTGCCATAGCCAGCGATCTGCTTGCGATGGAACCAGCCGCTGCGGGACGACTCAAATCACAAAGGATAATGCATCATCTATTTCAAAGTTTTCCAAGCATCTTCGCTTCAATTAAAGGAGGTATCCGGGGAATAATTAACCTATGTTTTGTTCTATGTGGATAAGTTCATCTTGGCGGAAAACATATGTATATCCAGAAAGTTTGAGCGATTTTCCTCCATTACATTCTGAGCAAGAGTAACGTGAACACTGGCGGGTAGAATTAGCTACGGTAGGTCAGAGCCGCCCTCCTATTTCACATGCTCTCTCGACCGAGCGACAGGCAACTTTATGAGCGCGCGCATTCAAACTGGTTCTCTAGCGCTACTGTATAATTATTCACCGGATACTTCCTTTAATATGTATTCAGTTGAAGTACCGAAGCGAGTGCATTGGCCTTGGCCGTCTTCTCTATGAACCACTCGGCTTGCAGAGCAGAACACGCAGTGTCCAGGTCGCCGTTGTAGATCAAAACGCGGAGAGGGTAACCAGAATCGATCATGCTCTGAAATCACTTCATGTCTTCCGCATGAGAAATTCAATCTAATTCTCATTGTTTCTATTTATTCGTTTGTCCTTACTGAAGAAGAGAAGGTGTAAGCGGGAAAACCTTGAAGAGAACGGTGTTCGTCTTGTAGTCAGACTTGTAGTGGTTGTTTATGTAGTCACTATAAATAGTATATTTTCAATTTTATACATATATGTATAATATTTAAGAATTAGGGGATTGCGTTGTCTAACCTGCAGAAAGCCCATGGCTGGACCTTGTCCGGCACGTGGAGGGCGCGGCGGACACTGCTCTGAGCCATGTACGCCTCGCCTGCCGCCGACATGAAGCATTGGAAGCCACCCGTCGCATCCGTCGACAGCGGATCCAGATTCGACTGAAATTGAGTAGGACTAATTATTGCGACATCTACATCAGAAGCTTCTTTTGGGGTACTTTAGTTATTTTGTGACCAGCAGTGATATTCTGTCAGTGTATATGCTAAATGTTCAAGGAAGGAATGATACCATGATTGCATGGAAATCCGCCGTCAAATCACCGCGAGACGGAAGACGGCCTCGCTCGCGCGCCAATTCAACTCGACGTTGTCGCCGATCCACAGCCGCCTTCGACGCAAGCTCAAAGGCCATGGAGCCAAAGACATCCTGCAAGATAAAGATAGGCTTTAAAAAGAAAGTGATCACTGCTCAGAGTTAAAAAGTAAAAGTGAAGAACGAACGGTGGTTTGAGTGTAGCAGTCCTGGTACATGTTGTAGACGTCATTTCTGAAAATTCGTAGAACATATTGGATTTAGAAATTAGTGTGGAAATCTTACCCTTCAGCCAGAGCTCCGAATGCACTGGCGAGATGTGCAACCCTCTTGTGGCATCTCTTCTGAAGAGATTACATCAATTCTTGCCATTAATGATAGTCTTGTCAAATTGACTGACAAATTTGTCGTCAGGATTCGGGTTCTCCTGGAAGTACTGGTCATATGAGCAGAAGAGGAAGCCGGTCGATGCCGTGTTGTTCTCGCTGCAGCACTCGCGCAGGCTGTCGTAGTCACTGCAATTTACTTCATTTTTTTCTTCAATTTCCTGCTTGCCGAGTTCGCAACTCAGCGTTGATGACGAGATGCAATTTAACTTTCAAAAAAAATATTTGCGAATTTTCCAAACCTCTTATCCCAAATGCCGTGGAAATAGAGGAATGCTGGATTGCTGTCAATCTGAATGATAACGAATCTTAGCTCTGTCAAATCAGGCAAGACTAACATCGGATGCATCGTCAAGCAGTCCGTTGCCGACTGTCATTCCCTTCAAGTTTAGCTTACGTGAACCGCTCTGAAATAATACAAAGAACTTAAAACTGTTAGGATATAGTAAATATGTATGTAGTTAAGTAGCTATGTACATACATATGTATGTACATAGTAGGTATTTCCCAAAGTAGCAAAACAAGCCTTAATTTCGTTGATGAGATATTCGGTAAGGGCTGGAACGTAGACACCGGCGTAAGATTCTCCGCTGACGTAGAAATCATTGTCAGCAAACTGGGGGTAGGCGGAGAAGAAGTCCGTGAGGGCCAGCGCAAGGTCAGGAATCGTCTAATAAAATGAGCTCTCTTACGGTTACTGATTCAAAAAAGGGTTATTATTTAAAATAAATAAAGTCTTACCTTGCTGTCAGCGAATACACTGTCGTTACTCTCGGACTTGTCTTGATAAGAGAAGCCAACGAGTCGGGGTGAGTCGATGTACAGCACATTCGCAACCTTCAATTCAAAAGGATCTTGAAAGAAAAGTCCGAAGCCACAATATGCTAACCTTGTTCCAAGAATGAATGTTCTCGAAGAGTGTTCGGCCATCAGGGTTAGGCCTGAAAATCATTACAAATTATTTGGATTTAAATTACTTCTAAAATATAAATAGCCTTTCTTAGAGACTGGCCTGAACGGTCCATTTTCGAGTAGCATTCCACCGATCGAAGAGCAGCCGGGACCGCCATTCAGCCAAAGCATCAGAGGAGCGCGGGCCGGGTCCGTTTGCGCCTCGAAGAGCCTCAAGAGTTTTCATTCTTTCCATTGCGTCAACGATAGCAATGAGTACCAGTAGAAGAGCTTGTTGCCCTTGGATGCCTGGAGGTAGCCGGAACGCTGTGCGTGGGGGTACTCGAATGTCACGCCCGGCAGTCCCTCCACATGGTCGGCCTCGCTTCGGCTAGCTTCATACAGAGGAATCATTGTCTTGTCCGTCGTGAATGTATGTACATACATACACACACAGGTTATCGAACATCCCAACCGATTGGCACGGATGGCTGGTATTCCGGAAGCAGCGGCTTCCTTGTAATGTCGAGTGATTTTGCGAGCGGTGTGTTGTAGTCCAGGTTATTGACAAAGTTGTAGATCATCTGGAGTGCTGGGCCGGGACGGTCGACAGGGACGAGATGGCCGGCACCCTGTGCAGGGAACACATAGAAAAGAGAAGAAAAGAGAGAGAGAGGGAGAGAGAGGGAGAGAGGTTAGTGAGAGAGAGCGTGGGCGAAAAAGAGAAAGAGAGAGAGAGAGCAATGGAACAAGAGCAAGGGAGGGAGAGCAGGAATAAAAACGAAACACAAGGAAATAGGCAAGCTAAACCTACATTGACGGTTATAAGATCAATTCCAAAGTTCTGAGTGAACTGGAATTTCTGTTGGAAGCCGGCGAGGCTTGGCTCGAATCTCAAATCACTTATTGTACTTGATCTTTTCCACTAATGAATAAATAACTATAAATTTAGATCTCACTCCTTGGACAGCTGGTACATAAACTTCGTTCGGTCGCCCGGTTTGATCTTGTAAATTGAAGTCAGCTTCTCCGTGAACCTATTCATTACAATTGATTAGAAAGTACATTTAATATCGTCCATAAATTAATTAATGTACTAAACATTTATGGCTATGGTTGCATTTTTTCTGATGAACAAAAAAGCTAACCACTGGTCGCCGAGGAATTGGCAGACCATATCAGCGTCTCCGTTATAGAACATCATCCGAAGAGGATAGTCCGTAGAGATGATTTCCTGAAAAGAATCCGTATTTTGAGTCCTGTCAACAATTATAAAACAATCTCGCTTACTACTAGATTAAATTAGAGAAAATGTGCTGACTCTAAAGATGCCGGAGGTGTCGTTGCGATATTGACAGTGATACTTCGGGAGATCACTAAAATTATCCGTCTACTAAAACAATATTGATTTACATACTTTATAATATATGTATGCATAAAGGAATAATAAAAAAAAATAGCTGCGACTGACGTGCATCCATCCCAGTCGGGCACCTCCTTCGGGATGTGGATGGCCGAGCGCACTTCTGGCAGATTCAGATAGTTCCCGCCGTCGTAGCAGCTGTAGCCACCATTCGGCATCGTTGACATGTACGACATCCTCTTCTGCAATTTGTTACTTGCACTTGAGATCTCAATCTTGGTGTTTAATTGTCTTGGCAAACCGCTTCATCAAAGAATGGATCGTCATTCAGTGGATTCTTCACAGAGCGTTTGGCTCGGCTTTGCTGCTTCATTTCTTGAGGATACACTGCAAAATCGGGCTAATTTAAAGGAGCCAAAAGCTCAATCTTGAATTCGCGCCTATTTGCTAACACAAGAGCAAAAGAGCATTTTATTTAAATTCAAATATGTATATTACTGTTGAATTTCGTGCACTCTTAAGTACAGTAGATTTTCATATTTTCGCTTACATCTTTTTATGTTCATGAGAAAGTTTCCAAAAATAAAAAGGATGTGCATATTATTCATACCGTTCTGGTCTCCTGGCGGCGCATTATTCTTGTAGCAATCCTTGTATGTGTTGTAAGGGTAAAGCCTGAATAAAGAATTGAATAAAAAAAGAGAACTCTACAAAAATCCAAGGGTATAATTTCGCCAAATATCAATGGAATAGGAACCCACCCTGATTTCCATACTCCATCATCACCCATATGCAGAATTTGCTTGGCGCATTGGTACTCGAGAGACGATTGATTCGTGGACTTCGGATACTGGTTGCCAAACTCGTCCATGATACAATATTCACTTAAATATTTGAGCATAGATGCTTTTCCCAACAAAAAAAAAACGAAACCTCATCCAGTCGAAGTAAGACATTACGCCATCGTAACCCTTCGGAACGCACTTGCGAAGCTTGTCAATGTCCCTATAAGATTAAAGTAATTAACCTTAACCATGTTTAGAGAAGAAAAAACACCAACTCTTTTCCGAAGATGCCGCGGAAATAAGTGAGCGAGACGGCAGAGTTAATCTGGAGAATCTCAGACATGATTCCGTTGCCGATGCCGACTCCCTTCAGTTGTGCCTTGATCTTCTTACTCTGCAAATGGCGGCTAGTTATTTTTAAATTTAATTAACAACTACAAAAGCGTCGCTAGAAATTTGAATCTGAAGAAGTAATAAAAAAAAATATTAATATTACTACTTGAATCTGTTTGATGAGTCGGATGGTGAGCGTCGGGAGATAGACGCCGGCGTAGGATTCGCCAGTCATGTAGAAGTCATGCGTCTGATACTCCGGGAAGCGTTCGAAGAACTTCCCGAGCGCGGCCACGTTGTCGTCCGCTGTCTTCAAGAAGATTCTTTTACTTCTTATCTCCCATATTCAAGATAACTTTGCTGATTAAATGCCTACTTTGTCGTCGCCGTAATCGTTGTCCTCTGGCACGCCACTCGATCTGTACGAGAATCCAACGTCGCGTGGGCCTTCCAGGAAGAGAATGTTTCCGACCTGAACAAAGATTACGCTTGCAATGTTCATCCTTCAGGCAACAATGCATGCTGAATTGAGAGTAGATAACCTTGTTCCACGCAAAGACGTTTTCGTAGACAGTAGTGCCGTCCCGGTTGTAGAGGAAGGGTCCGAGCTCTTGTATCAGACCGTTGAGAGAGGAGCATCCAGGGCCGCCATTCAACCAGAGGATCAGAGGCTTCTCCTCGGGCTTCTCTTGTGCTTCCATTAGCCTAAGTATGCAAAACGCTATTCATTCCTTAACAAGCTCCCATTCAAGATATAAATGTACTGTTGTTATAGGCACTCAAGAGTTTGGAAGTATTCGTGGTAAGACGTGCCAGTAATGGAGATAGTTTCCTTCGCTCGGGTTCAAATAGCCGGAGTACTGCTTGAAGTTGAGTTTGTAAGTTAGTCCCGGGAGACTCTTGATCTCATCTGCTTCCTTGCTTCCCACAGGCGGAGGCGGCGGCCTCTGTCGATTCTCTAAACATGACGATTCACATTAAAGTATGTAACAAATCGTGTAATGTAATACCATTCAAAGTATGAGAGGTGGCTGACCAAATCGGAACGGATTGACTGGCGCTCGAACGGAACGTTTTCGTCTGAGATGGCTGTGCTCTTCTTCTTCCGTCTTCTCAGCTTCTGCTTCCTTGGGCTTTCGTGGATTTACATGCGGAAGAGGGCCTCCAGCGCTTGCCTAAGGAATCTTACCGTTAGCTCTTGTTCTTGGAAAGAGTTTGGAATACCTTTTCAGCGACTGCAAAAGACTGCTTGAGCGGGCTGAGATTGGTGTTGTAAGGAGTGGGGACGGAGTAGGAGGAGGCGTCGTTGATGAAGGAGTTGATCATCTGGAGAGCGGGGCCAGGCCGGTCGGAGGGCACGAGATGGCCCGCCCCTTTCACTGTCAGCAAGTCGATCGAGCCTGATCCATACGAGAATCTCTTCTCGTAGCCAGCGATCACTCCCATGTAACTGAAGGGAATGACGATCTAGGATATCATTATATTTTAGTATTTTCACAATTACATACATAGGTAGATTTTACAAAATAGATCCTTACTGCCAAGCCTTCCGCTCCTTCACGACGGGCATTGAGTGGCGTGCGGCGAGTCGTTCGATGAACCTTCAAACATCAGTCACGTTCATCTAATTATAGAGTACAAGGTCAGTAATTATTTAATTAAATTATTGGCACCGCTAAAGGATTTATTCACATTTATTTTTACACAGAAATTGATAAATGTCAAATAAATAATATGTAGGTTAACTGAACCATTGATCAGAGAGGAAATTGCACGCAGCGTCGACGTCGCCATTGTAGATCAGCATGCGCAGCGGATATTTCTTGCTGAAATAATGTCCATCATCGTAAATTGCCATCGAGATAGTAGCATTTACGCATTACTCAAGAATTTACTCATAACATCAGAGTGCGCTTGTTATGGCTACACCATTCAGACTGCCTTTGCACGAACCTGATGATGTTCTCGAAGAAGCGATCTGTCTCGTTGTATTCCCAGTGGTATCGATCGGCGACAGAGCTACAGGGAATGGACAATGCTCCATGAATCATGCACTTCGCCAGGACTGAGTAATGAAATCTTAGTGAGATACACACCTGCAGCTGCTCCATTCCGTGATGTTCTCGTTGACATGAAGAGCCGCCTGGACTTCGGGTTGATTGAGATAGGCCGAGTTGGCTCTGCCGCCCCAGCAGAGGAAGCCGTCCTGGCTGTCCGTAGACTCGTGGCTGATCAGTGCCTTTAAGATTACGACTAATCAAAGCCTCATTAATATACGCTATTTGCATAGTTTGAACCTAGATCATTAGGTGTTAGTTTATCTTTTGAAAACAGTGCTCCTGTATTATGCCGTTTACGGATGCCGCACCCCTTGATCGACAAAACCGAAGGGAGCTGCAGCCTGCGAGGTGGCAGCTTTCGGGTTGGGCTTCTCATGAACACCGTTGCTACGCTCTTCGTAGCATGACTGGTACATGTTGTAGGTGTCGAAGCTGAACTCAGAATTGCTTTGCTTTTAGCAATACCAATTAGCCTAAGCGCCAAGCAGATGAAGACGAACCCGCCCTCGAAGACTCGCTTCTGGCCGAGAGTGGCAATCAACTCTCCGCACTGGTCGCCCGGCACTTTTGACACCACGTTTCCAAGCTACAGGAAAGAATCCGTTTCAGCTAGGTAATTAAAAACATTATTTGCAAAAAGAACACTGACAGCATCGAGATAAATGTAAGGAGTGAAGTCGCAGAATTCGAACCACGCGGGATCCGTGTGGGAAGCGCCGCAGCACGACTGCAGGGCGTCGTACTCCCTGAAGGAAGGGCCTGGTTAGAGATTCTGCATAAGAGAGGAATATAGAGGGAAACAGAGAGACGAGAGACGACAGAACGAGAGAGATACATATATGACTGACTCCTTTCCGTAGAATCCGTGATAGTACATAAGTTGAATGGCCGAGTTGACTTGAAGGAGACCACTCAATTGGCCGTTGCCAACAGCGAAACCCTTGAGGTTAAGACCCTTCAGCTCGCCGCTCTGAAATGGGTGATCGTGGCTTTCTGCTCTAATTATGATATTTCTGTCGAACCGTGATTTTGTCGACGAGAAGACTCGCCGTGGACGGAATGTAAATGCCACCGTAGCTCTCTCCTGAATCAGGGAAAGAGTTCTTGAGAAGGAAAACATCACTCTTTACCGGTGATGTAGAATGGCCGGTCAATGTATTCCGGGTAGACTGTGAGGAAGTCTCGCAGCGCCAAATAAACATCTTTTGCAGACTGGAAAAACATCAATTTTATCTTAAATTTTCTTAAATAAAAAATAAGAACCTTACTGTCACACGGTTATAAAAATGGTAAAGATAAGGAAAGAATATCTATGTTGGCCGGCTGGCGTACTCTGTCATCGTCCCACTTGTCATCCGGATTTATTGACTCATTCTGGAAGGAGAAGCCGACGCCACGAGGCGATTCAAGGAACAGCAGATTCGCGCCCTGAATCATTGTTTCGTTAACTACACTCACTAACACTAAAAAGTGAACATGCAGAAAAGTAGTGAAAGAGAAGACCTTGTTCCATGCGTAGATGTTCTCGTAGAGCGTCTTTCCGTCTCGGTTGGGATGGAACGGCCCGTTCTCAGTCATGGCAGCCATGAGAGAAGAGCAGCCCGGCCCGCCAGTCAGCCACAACACCAAAGGATCCTGCGACGGATTCACTTGCGATTCGTAGAACCTGAAAAGCATATTCACTAATATAGCTGGCTGTCGAATCTTAAAATAAAGGGCCAAGGAGTGAATCGATTGACCAGTAATGAAGGAAGTTGCCGGGCACGCCTTGGAGGTAGCCAGCGTATTGGTTGAAGGAGAATTCGAATGTCACTCCGGGAAGGTCATAAATACGATCTGCTTCCTTGCGTGTCACTGAAAACAATCAAAGTAATTTGATTTTGGACACTGTTCAAAACGGTTTCGTAGAGTATAATTCAGTCGTGTTTCATTATGCAGAATATTAATCATTAATCGCTAGCAGACCCGGCGCGGGCGGCGGCTTCTGGTAAGCGGGAAGAAGGGGCTGCGGCTCGATGGAGATGCCAATCATGTTACTGTAGTCCTGCTTGTTCAGGAAATTCGACAGCATCTGCAGGGCAGGGCCCGGCCGATCCGTCGGCACAAAGTGACCGCCACCCTGAAGAAACCAATTGTAAAATCCAATGTGGTCTAACTTTTGTTTTATGTGTTTTTTTAAAGTTATTATTTTGCAATGTTTCCATGTATTTTTCAACCTGAATGAAATAAAAGGAAATAACCTTGACAGTGAGCGAGTCGATGTGGATGCCCAGCTTCTGGTTGTAGAATGACTTGGCGTATCCACCGATGCGAGGCACGAACTCGCTGCTCCGCGTGTAGTTCCAGCCGTGGCGTGCATCGATCACCGAGAACTGAAAATCAGAGTGATCTATGATGTCAATGTATTTTTAAATTTATTCTAATGAATGAAAATGAATGAATAATCTGACATTATGCCGGCCAGCGATTCGCTCAGTGAACCATTGGTCACCAAGGAAATTGCATGCCATGTCGGCGTCGCCGTTGAAGAGCAGAATCCGGAAGTTAGAGTAGCCTTCAATTAATACACCTTTAATATCCTTCGGTTCAATTTTTATAGTCTGCCCAAAAATTACCGGAAGTAAGAATGCTGTCAAAGACGCTGCTCGTGTCGTGATGCTGCTGCTGGTAGAGCTGCTCGTTAATGACGTCGCTTAATTATCCTTATTTAATTTAAAAAAAAAATTATAATTATGTGGTACCAGTTAGAACAGCGCACCTGCATCCTTGGTAGGGCTGCACAAATTCGGGGACATGAAGAGCCTGGCGGACCTCTCTCTGGTTCAGGTAGATCTCAGCGGCAGCGCTCATGTAGCAAGGGAAAGCCTCCATTGCATCCGTCGAGTCAGGGCTTCCTTTCGCCTGCATGAAGCATACTTTGCTTCTTCCATTTATAAATGCATTAATTCTTTTTTGGTAGAATTCAAGGCAAACTAATGAACGCACTCCCTGGTTGACGAATGGTTCTTGATAGTTGTTGAAGAGTTGCGAGAAGGGAGCATTCGATTTGGGAGCCAGCTGCCTTCTCCTCAGCACGTCCATGACAGTCAGTGCTCTTGGCTGAGACGCATCGTCATAGCAGTCTTGGTACGTGTTGTACACGTCGTTGCTGCAAATTGATATTAACTTGATCATTTAAATCATTTTAGCAATCTTAAAAGTATGCAGTTTTACCCGCCCATCCAGAGGCGTTGATATCCAAAGTCAACGACGTCGTTCGCACATTTCTGAAATATTCGGATTGTTCGACTTTGCTTCATCAGTGGATGGATACAAAGCTGTTGAGGACTCAATCTCGCCTGCTTCGTCGGGTCGTTCGGGAATTTCTTGGCGATTGCATTGCCAAAGTCGTCGAGGTCGATGAGGTCGGTGAACTTGCAGTAGACGAAGGAGTCCTCCGCCGACTTCGGGCAGCACTTGTACAGAGACGTGTACTCTCTGAGCGTGATCAGGGAATCGAATGCTTACATACAGGAACCCAAATAAGGCTGTAGACATTCTTGTCTGTCCTTACTCGTTCCCGATGATGCCTCTGAAGTACATGAGATCGATGCCCGAGTTGATCTGGTCGTACTCGTTCAATTCGCCGTTTCCGATGACAAAGCCGCGGAAGTTGACGTAGGGCATCGAGCCATTCTAAAAATTGACCTTTCAAAAGTGCTCGATTCAGCATCCTTCTGTGCATCAAATTTCGTGCTTCCTTTGTGTGCTTAAAATGCCAGCTTGCGGTTACAAATGCGATTGTTCCTTATCATTGCATAGGGACCAAAGTGCAAGAAAGGGAAGGGAGCTAAGAAAGTGATAATCGACCCAGTGGCGAGTGATTAGTCTTTGAGGTGATGAGAGTCCAGGAGAACCTTGATAAACTTGATGAGAAGGTCTGAGAGAGTCGGGACATAGACACCGCCGTAAGATTCTCCCGTGATGTAGAAGTCGCGGAACTGATACTCGCTGTAAGCACGGAAGAAACTTTGCAAGGCCAGCACTGTGTCCGCTGCCGTCTAGAAAATGAAAGAGACATAATAAAATATGAATGGACTTTGTTATCAGACACAACTCAGCTTAACATTTTATTGCCATTTACCTCTTTAATCGGAATCACTTACCTCATACAAACTACTTTTAAATTCAGGAAGAAAGACTTTGAAACCTTGTCATCGTTGAATACGGTGTCGTTACCGTAGGTCTTCGAATCGCGGTAAGAGAAGCCGATGTCGCGAGGCGATTCAAGATAAAGAATATTAGCCAGCTGAATAATAAACACATTTAGGACCGTTTTGTAATTTATACAAATTTTATTTTGATTTATTCTGGTGTGATTTGACTTCTCAGAACCTTGTTCCAGGCGAAGACATTCTCAACAAGTTGCTTGCCATCGCGTGTTGGGTGGAAGGGTCCGTGCTCAGTGAAGAGACCGCCGAGAGAGGAGCAGCCCGGCCCACCATTCAACCAGAGAAGAAGTGGAGCTTCGCGGGAGGACGACTGCCCTTCGAAGAACCTTCATTCCCAACATTTTGCATCCATCATTCCACAACGACGTATTTTACTAATTTCACAACAACTGATCATATTCTTTTTGTTATCCGGAGCTTAGTACAAAATTTCGAACTACTTGTGTATTTATTTGCATACCTTTCTGAGTCATTCTTGCTTTGCTTCTTAAAAGTCCTTCACTAGAAACTAGATAATGTTTTACCATTTACCTATTCTCACCAAAAATGACATGTTCACAGCTCTCCATCTACTTTAGTATCATTTGCTTGTAAGAAGAGTGACAAAAAAGGCGTCCCGAATGGAATGATAAGCCGAGATGGTTTACACCAAGCAATCCACTGCAACTGGCAGTCAAAAATTTCTCAGGAATGGTACTGATAAAAATATCCTTTGCCAAAATGCCGCGACATTTTGAACTTTAATATCAAAAAAAATTAATGTTATTTATTAAATAGGTCTTTTCAAAGAAATTGAAAATTTTGTTTAAAAACATAAAGAAATATTTTACCAGTAGTGCAAGTAGTTTCCAAGGGACGCATCAAGATATCCTGCATAGTGCTTGAAGTTCGGTTTGAATGTCAAACCAGGCAGAGAAGTAATTTCATCCTTCCATTTGTCGGCAGCAAGGGCTGAATGCTTGGTGATCTTATCTATCTTACACATAAAATTAAAAGAGTTCAAAATTAGATGATAATAAATGTT
This sequence comes from Allodiplogaster sudhausi, assembly GCA_945643635.1. Taxonomy (NCBI): domain Eukaryota; kingdom Metazoa; phylum Nematoda; class Chromadorea; order Rhabditida; family Diplogasteridae; genus Allodiplogaster; species Allodiplogaster sudhausi. Next base: position 11,249,256 of record CALZFC010000006.1, on the reverse strand, counting down.
AAATCTATTATGCTCTAAAGGGACGTCTATTGTGGAAATACCAGAAGTAGCGAGGAAGAAAACGGCGACCAGGACCATTCTTGGTTGCAACATGGCAGGCGAAGAGTGGCGGAAGAGTGGACAAGACAGTCTTCTTCTCCCCTGCCCCTTCTCGCCACAACTTCTGCTTTCCTTGCAGAATGCGACTAGTCAAAGCAATAATAGCTCCGACCTGACTCCGAGGCCGAGTCACCAGAATGGCAACTCCGAGGCGTCCAATTCTTCGCTCTCCAATCTCTCCCGCTCTTTTCTCTCCCTCTCTCGTCACTCTCTCTGTTCTTTTCTCTCTCCCATTCTCCTCACTCTCTCCGCTCTTTCTCTCAGCTTCTCACATCATCGTAACCGCGCTTCTCTTCATCTTATCAGTTGCAAGTAGCCGCACCAGAATCTTTCAGTCTGCTTTATCTTTTTCGGCTAGCTGAAGCTGAATTCAAGAGCCTTGAGTTGTACTCTTGGTGTTTGAGAGAGAAAGATCCTGATGACGGAAACATTAAATCGTTATGACAATTATTGAGTTATCCTTCTGTCACTACCCTTACTCCCTTTTTCATCAAACTTGCAAAAGACGAATACGGTTAAACCAGCTGTAGAAAATAAATGTAAATTAAATCTGTTGTCGAAACGGTTGCGTTGAAAGAAAGCATTGTGTTCAATCGAGAATAATCAGCAGAATTTTATCCATTGTTTCCATGAGTCAACAATTATTTCGTTCTGGTTCCCACTGTTAATTGAAGTTTGTGATGCCTGAGAGTCGAATCTATGTATGTAGCTGCATAACAAGTCAATCAATTCAATCAATATAAGGAAATGAATACATGAGCGATATGGCTTCCTTACTAATTTTTTTCAGCAATTTACTGAACTTCTCGAATTCCTTGAAGTTGATGCTTCTTCTTGATACCTCAGTTACTCATTACTATTGTGGCCTGAGCCAGTCTCAATCATTTCCTTCGAGCAAATTGCAGCTTGGCCGAGGTCTCTAGGGAGCGAAACTGGGCAGAAGCAACAGAGAAAAGAGGGACGACTGTCGCTGAGCCCTTCTCTAATCGCCAACGAGGAAATCGAATTGACATAATCACTCTCACATTTCCTGTTAGTCAAAGGAGTAATTGAGCATTGAATGCCCCCCATAACTCATCGTTGCAATCAACTGCATATTCTTGAATCATTTCGACGCCTTTTCAAACAAGAAAATCCAGAGATAAGGGGCTTTATGCGTATCGCATACATAGATTTAGCAAAAGTTTCTCTCGAAAGGAAAGTTGAACGTTCTCCGTCATCTAATAATAAGAATTAGCTCTTTTTCTTTGATTCTACAAATGAAGCGAGTCGAGAGATGAAGCCTTGCTTGGGTGTCCTGTCAGTTACCTCATTTTTAACAGGAGGCTGAGGAGGGCGTCCCGGCCGATAAGGCGGTGCTGGAGGTTCTCTGTAACACTATTATGTAAGTGTTCACGACTTTTGAGGGAGGTTTTAAATAACAGAAACGTTGAAAAGATTAAATTGAGTAAGAGTTGTTAGAATAATAAATTGAAGATAAGAAATGGACGTGTCCGTCTTGGCTGAGCTGGGCGAGTCCGATGCAGCGACTGCGACGGCACCAGAGACCCGCGCGGCAGTCGCATCTCATGCAGTCACCCAGCAAGTCCACCACGCACATTTCATTCGGAGCCACTGCGAACGCCGCAGTCTCAAGGCAGCATTCTTCATAGATCATTTTAATTTAGGAAAAAGTACTATTTAATAGTAAACGATAACTATGTATTGACCAAATAAAATTGTAAGAGATATTACGAGATGTTGCTGGTGGCTCGAGAGAAGAAGCAGCAACAAACACAACCAGATATGCATCCTATCTGAAGTGACGATTGTAAATAACACAATGCAAGCGATATGGCACGTTGATTTGCTCATAATCCGCCTGAGTTCAAATGAAACTGACCTTCGTCCTGTCTGCATCACAGGACCGTTTAAACCTGGGAAACTACCAGAACTTATAACCAACCAATATTAAATTTCGAGTTTATGGAAGGGAATAAAGGTACAATTAAACACAATGAAACAATGAACAATGAAACCAACTCACAGAGTGTGAATGAGCAATCTGGGGATGAGATGATTAGCGAAGAGGTATGGAGAGAACAACATTGTTATGCAAACAAGGGCGAGTGGTTGGCCACAGCGAGGGAGACGATGAAAGATAGAGAGTGGTAGAGAGATATGAAGATTTAGAGATCAACAGAGCGAGAGAGAAAGAGAGTTGTGAGAGAGGAAGAGAGAAGAATGCCTATGAAAGTTAACCTATTGGATAGATATTCTAGAAAACGCTGGTCCTAGGACAATATTTTAATATAGTTTGTTAAAATTCCCAAATTCCACTTATAATAACCTAATGATCGTGTAACCAAACCTAATAGTTATAAATGTGAACCGTATATACATATATGTATATATTGAATATTGCCAAATCATCCAAGTCGACATCCAAGATTTCTCTGCACTGATTGGTTGCAATGGAAGAAATTGATATATGAGGAATCTGCTGGCGGTGCCAAGCAACTTTCAAAAGCTAGAGCATTTGCTCAATCATGCATGTTTTTATTCGTTCTACACGGATACTGCTGTAGAAGTGGCACGCCGACTTAGAACTTAGAGAACTGCTCTATAGCACTTACTGATATTATATTGCCCCATGCGATATCAAAAATTGCTTCATCGGGACGTCAAACAGTGCGGGTCAATATCAAGGAGATCAGTGTCCACATCCGCTCTGGCTATGCATCGACAAGCCATTTGGACATTTCGCCTATCGTTGCCTTCATATCGGAGAGCAAAAGGTTGGTATTTACATACCTTTAATAAATTGATCATATGTATGTAGTATGTAGGTATAAGTGAAAATATCTCTAGTTCCACGTGAGCAATGCACTCCACTTTACCTTAACTGTTCTCCAGACACTTTTCGTAGTGAGCAAATGAATCGATTTCCCTGCGCGGAGTCGACGAAGGCTAGTTTGAGGAATTTATATCGTGTTTATTTTTTGAACAATTTGTTTTGCTCGTATCTGTGGTTTGTTTGCAAAAAAACTATGCTCTTATTGAATAAACTCCTATGTATCTAACGTTGTCCTGAACGGTTTCGGTATCATGCGCTCCTAATTTCTGGGCGAACTTCAGCCGCGCGATTAATCTTACGTTGTGTCAATGACATGTCGTCGACAAGCAGTCACGACCAATTTGTATGTCACTGACACGGTGATGACCGCAGAGTAATAATTTGGCGGTCATGTCCACTCGGATGCCACCCATTAAAAAATTTTTGCCCGTTTGACCTCTGGAACCAGAAAAAAAATCGATTGAAATTTGCCTCCCATTGAGGCAAAGATTGTCTGCAGTTCCAGCCAAAACTTTTTCAAGTGGCAGCGTGGTCTAGTGGATAACGCGGCTGCGTTACAGTTTGTAGTCTCGGGTTCGAATCCCCATGCGAGCAAAATTTTTGCCAAGATTTGAATGGAAGCTAGAATGGCACAAAAGTGCAAATAAAAATTTGCAAGTAAAATTTTTTATGTAGCAATGAGAGAAGAGGGCTTGATTCGGTGGTCATTCCGCCATGCCTTTTAACCCTGGAGTGGTTGCCCGCTTGATTTCCGAGCAATTTGGCTTGGCTGATAGCTCCGTTGTGCCGACTCGTGAAGAAGCAAAGATCGCCAGTTCCTTCGCTAAAATTCTCAACGAGGCTCATCTCGATGCCTTATACGTCGACGAGTCCGAGACGCCTCTGTTGCATGAAGACGGAGATGACACCGATTGGGATCCAGACGAGCATATTGATGTTAACAATATCGTTCCCCCAGAGGACGAAGAGGTCTCCTTCCTGGGAAAAAATATATAAAAAATTCAGGTTTGTGACTCGTGAACTTCCATTTACTATAAATCGAATAATTTGAATGCCTACCACCCTCGCAGATCATCAAGGCAATTGAGTTCTACCGCAGCTCGTCGAAAGGAGCGGCGAGGCCCCTATCCACAATGTCTCACAATTTTCGTTTCATTGCGAATGCCAGTTGCCTGGACAAGCTGCGTGAATTGGAGAAGATGTATATCGAGGAGGGAGAAGTCAAGGCATCCATTCGAGATCGCTTTCGGCAGTTAGCCACGAAGTTGAGGGACGTGGTGAAGGAGAAGATCGCAGAAGGTGTCTGCTTCGCTCTCTATTC
>CALZFC010000006.1:11192500-11242500 GCA_945643635.1 Allodiplogaster sudhausi | reverse complement strand
ACCGTTGGTGGTTTACGGTATTCACCATTCCGTTACGGTAATGGGGAACTACCGATGGATTATTCTTTGTTATTTTCCTACTTTGTTTTTTTTTCTTTTATATAGTAATAATGCTACGTTGTCTTTGTTCGAGTATTTTTCTGTGATGTAAGCACCGGTGCTTTGTTTACCGTGGTAAGAATTCTTTCTTGTCGACTCGCAGAATTGAACCCACATTCTCTTTCTACAGTCCCGGGCAACATTATTGGGTCCGATATTAATAATATTAATATAAATAATATGAACTGGAATAGCTCGCTGAATATGCATTTTCGTGCCATTTCGCTTGTGTGTTATCCTATTTCGACCATGGAGAATACGACCGTGAAGTCCGTTTTGGAAAAGATTCAGAAATGACTGTAAACTCATATTTTTTTAGTTTACTGCATTTAACATGGTCGTGATTTTTTCAGACTGACCAGGGAATGGTCAGAAACCCTAAATTCCAAAAATTCTGATATTTTGCGTATGGATTGACCATCACATTGGATGGTCCGAAATGAAAAATTAGGACCCGAATCCCTCTAGAAATCTTTTTATTCCCATTTAAAGATGCGTGAAAATCACATTCATCCGTAAGGTGCCCGCGTTAACAACTGTTCCAACCAAAAAAAAAGACCGGATGGCGCAGTAGGTAGCGCTTCTGGCCAGTATTTTTCGGTCACAGGTTCAACACCCCGTTGGCACGATTTCTTTTGCTCGTTTAAGAATGCAATTTTTAAGGTCGTAGAGTACTTTTTACGTACTTTCTTGCTTATCGATTTGAAAGCGGACTTTGCGAAGTAAAAGTAAAAAAAAAAAAATGTTTTCCTTTGGGCTGTTTGTAGGTATGAATGTGGGTTTAAATGCATGATTCCGTGGCGAAAGGAAAATGGAGAGAGTTGTGGAGTCTGTCGTCGCAACTGCCAATTCCTGCACCATGCTCCCCACAGTATACGCCGATCAGAGATGGTAAAAAACCCAATTTTGGGTCGGGCCCAAGGTCTCGGCCCGATCCATTTACGGGCCCTAGAATTTGGCGGTGACATATGTCGACAACGAGAGTGAAGGCACCAAGGGAGACATCGAAGGAGATGGCGGAGAAATTCCGTCTTCGAGTACTGGAGATTGGAGACGAGTGTGTGCCGGCCGCTCTCTGCTGTCATCTCAACTACCTTCTTCTTCTCGAAGCCGTCGAATGGCTCGTATTCAAGGGTGCGGTCCGCAGCCGAATCGAGGGCGGCGCAGGAGAATTTAGAAAGAAATCGTGCCAATGGGTCAATTTTTAATTCAATTTTTAAGGTCGTAGAGAGCTTTTTTTGTGGCAAGCCAACAAATCAACAAACGATGCCTTCTTCGTTGGCGAACCGGTTTCAAGGCACCGTCAACTCATCTCAACAGTTCTCTCGCTTACTATCTCGCACTCTCTCTCTTTTATTTATTTTTCTCCCTGTCCCTTAAAGGATCCTGAAAGTTGGTCCTCTCCTACGCCGCCGTCGATTCGACCGCGGACCGCACCCTTGAATACGAGCCATTCGACGGCTTCGAGAAGAAGAAGATAGTTGAGATGACAGCAGAGAGCGGCCGGCACACACTCGTCTCCAATCTCCGGTACTCGAAGACGGAATTTCTCCGCCATCTCCTTCGATGTCTCCCTTGGTGCCTTCACTCTCGTTGTCGACATATGTCACCGCCAAATTCTAGGGCCCGTAAATGGATCGGGCCGAGACCTTGGGCCCGACCCAAAATTTTTGGGTTTTTTACCATCTCTGATCGGCGTACACTGTGGGGAGCATGGTGCAGGAATTGGCAGTTGCGACGACAGACTCCACAACTCTCTCCATTTTCCTTTCGCCACGGAATCATGCATTTAAACCCACATTCATACCTACAAACAGCCCAAAGGAAAAAAAAAATTATTTTTTTGTTACTTTTACTTCGCAAAGTCCGCTTTCAAATCGATAAGCAAGAAAGTACGTAAAAAGTACTCTACGACCTTAAAAATTTCATTCTTAAACGAGCAAAAGAAATCGTGCCATCGGGGTGTTGAACCTGTGACCGAAAAATACTGGCCAGAAGCGCTACCTACTGCGCCATCCGGTCTTTTTTTTTGGTTATAACAGTTGTTAACGCGGGCACCTTATTGATGAATGCGATTTTTAAATGGGAATAAAAAGATTTCTAGAGGGATTCGGGTCCTAATTTTTTCATTTCGAACCATCCAATGTGATGCTCAATCCATACGCAAAATATCAGAATTTTTGGAATTTAGGGTTTCTGACCATTCCCTGGTGAGAAAGACGCTGGCTCCAGCAGACAGGCCTACAAACTACAAAAAGAATTTTTTTTTCTGGAGCGATTCTAGTTTTTTTTTGAGTTTGTTCTTTTGTTTTGTATGAGTTTCTCATTTAGTTTATGTATAAAATATAAGAAAATTGACAAAGAGATTTTCTGGAGAGCATGCAAAAAATTTGTTCGCGGCCGGGCATCGAACCTGAGGCCTAGACACTCCCAGCCAAAAACAATTCCGCAATACACTACATAGGACTAGGAGTGCGAGCAATGTCATTTTCCTTTGACAGCGTGGAGTGCTTCCCCATTGCCTCACCATTACAAGGCAGATTGTGATGCTTGGGAATATCGTTATACCAACGATTTCTTCTCACCATCAGTTTGCAGCGCCTGCACCTTCCTTCCCATCTCTCTCTCTCTCTCTCTCTCTCTCTCTCTCTCTCTCTCTCTGTTTCTCTCTGTTTCTCTCTCCACCGGTCTCAATTTCTCTTTCTCTTCTTTCTCTTCTCTCTCTTTCACTATCTCTCTCTCTCAAGAGTATTCTTACTGCTTGTGTTTTCATTCATGCGCAATACCGTATAATTGAAATTGAGTTGAAAGAGAAAGAGAGAGACTGGTGGAGATAAAAACAGTGAGAGAGAAAGAGAGAGTGAGAGAGAGAGGAGGGAAAGAGAGAGAGAGAGGGAGAGAGAAGAGACAGATTCCCAAGCCTCGCAATCTGCCTTGTAATGGTGATGACCTGGTCACGACCTGTCCTCGACGTGGTCATGACCAAAAACGGTCGCGACTGTCTGTCGACGACATGTCATTGACAGAACGTAAGATTAATCGCACGGCAGCTACAATCATTCTGAAGGACATACGCCTGCTGCTTTTAAATTTAAAAATATTCTATGATTGATAATTATTGTTCCTCTATCTGTTCCAGTAACATTTAAAAATCAGCTAAATTAAATGGAGATCCACCCGCTCATCACTCATATTTTTATCGGGCTGCGAATCTTTGATCCACCTTTGATCCACCGAAGTCGCTTCATTCTCTTAGAAACTGCCTTGTTAAAAGTTTTCAGCATGATGTCTTTAACGCTTTAACGCATGCACTGTTTATTCATATCTTATAGACAGAAATAATACAGGATGTTTTTGGAAGGTTTTTGAAAGGTGAATAATTGTGACAACTAATGGTAAGGTAGGGCATTCCGCAAGAGTAGATTGCTTCATACGCAAGTTCCTTTCTTGCAAACCGAGCCATACGGGCACTCGCAACGGAAACAATCGCCACCCTTCTAAACAAGAATACTAGAGTCAGCCTTGTTCAATTGAAGATTAATATCAATTTTAAAATTAATTATTTAAATGATAGCCAGATATAATGATACGCTGCTTACCCGAGTCAGACACATGCCATTCGGTGGGACGTTGAAGGCGGCCTAAAAAGAACTATTTGCTGAACTATAGCGAATACAGATTTTACTTTTATTTATTTATTATTGAAAAGTCCTTTTCTCACCGCGAAGTCAGCGACGACGGAGAAGACGATCAGGGCGATGAGGAGAATACTTAGAAAACGCATGATCAACAGGCTGAAGGAATATCATTATGATTATTGCAGGCATTTTCTAAAATGTTCGTGTCAGATTGGAGACGATAACAAGCAGCCTTCACAAAGGGATTAAGCGAGAGCACTTATGTAGTTTCAGTCAGTAGATAAAACAATTGAGGCTGTTCGCCAGTCAAATCGCGCTTATATATTTGTGAATTTTTCAGTGGTTCAATGCGGAACAGTTTATTTTAAAATGGTTTACCGCGGCCTGTGGAAAAGAGGGATTCCGCTCGTAAACAACTCCGCACTTTCGGGGAATGTTTAATTTCTATACGTGAGAACTGAAGCTGAAGTAGGACTACATTTGATTCAATGTAAACAAAGTACTTAAATGCTTGCCTCGAATTCGATTCTATTATTAAAATTTTCCTATTTGTTATACATACAGTCCCGCTCAACATTGTTGGGTCCGGTAATAATAGTATTAATAGTATTAATATAAATAATACAAAGTGGAATAGCGCGCTGAATACGCATTTTCGTGCCATTTCGCGTAGGAGTTCACCTATTTCGACCATGGAGATTACGACTGTGAAGACCGTTTTCAAAAATATGCTGAAATGGCCGAGATCTCATAATATTGCATTTAATTTGGCTGTGTTTGTTTTCCAAACGGGCTGGCTTCAATTCCTGGACTACAAAGTGCAAATTAAAGTGAAATTTTCAGAGCACTTCTTACTTTTTTTGAGTTTCTTGTTTTATTTCTTTTGAGTTTCTCATTTTGTTTATGTATAAACGACGAAAAAAAAAGCAAAAAAAAATTTCGTGCTTGCAAAAATCTGTTCTCAAAAGGGTATCGAATCGAGACCTCGAGATCGCCGGTCAAAGACTTACCAATACTCTACAGACGGTACAAACAGATCTGATGATACCTTTCTTTGGGTCGACTGCTCACAAAGGAAACGTCGATTCTGAACACGTTCGCTCATACTTTAGTAGGAGACAGAGAGAGAGAGAGAGAGAGAGAGAGAGAGAGATGGAGGGAATGCGAGAGAACGAGAAAGAAGGAGAGAGGGAAAAAGTGAAAGAGAGACCGGTGGAGCGAGAAATAGAGAGCAGGAGAGAGAAAGAGATAGAGAGAATGCGAGACAGAGAGTTGAAAGAAGGTGCAGGTGCTGTTAGCTGACAATGAGAAAAAATCGTTGGTCTAACGACATACCGTAGCTTCAGCCTTGAAACGGTGACGCAGAGTAGATGTAGTCGACGCTGCACCTTCTTTCGCCTCTTTCTCTCTCTCTCTCTCTCTCTGTCTCTCTCTCTCTCTCTCTCCCACTAAAGTATGAGCGAAAGTGTTCAGAATCGAGGTTGCCTTTGTGAGCAATCGACACTGTGCAAAGAAAGGTATCATCAGATCTGTTTGAACCGTCTGTAGAGTATTGGTAAGTCTTTGACCGTCGATCTCGAGGTCTCGGTTCGATACCCTTTTGAGAACAGATTTTTGCAAGCACGAATTTTTTTTTGCTTTTTTTTCGTCGTTTATACATAAACAAAATGAGAAACTCAAAAGAAATAAAACAAGAAACTCAAAAAAGGTAAGAAGTGCTCTGAAAATTTCACTTTATTTTGCACTTTGTAGTCCAGGAGTCGAAGCCAGCCCGTTTGGAACCCAAACGCGGCCAAATTAAATGCAATATTATGAGATCTCAGCCATTGCAGCATATTTTTGAAAACGGTCTTCACAGTCGTAATCTCCATCTTCGAAATAGGTAAACTCCTACGCGAAATGGCACGAAAATGCGTATTCAACGCGCTATTCCAGATTGTATTATTTATATTAATACTATTAATACTATTAATACCGGACCCAACAATGTTGAGCGGGACTGTATGTATGTACATGTGCCAGCAGCTGCCAATGAAAAGAAAATGCTTGTAGAATGAATATTCGAGGAGCGTTGTGAATTTCACATTAGAGGAATGAACAGTAAAAGAACAAGTCAAAGGTTTCTGGCTGATTTAACTGCTTAGTGGTATCGCTAGTTAAACGGCAGAGATGTACTGGACAAGTTCCCCCTCAAAGGAGCAACCAAACTCCCCTTTGATCAACGGATGAACAGCAACGAACCAGTGGATTGGCAGTTTGTTGACTCAGCATTGCTCTATTCGGCTATATTCTTCATCCTTTCTCTACCTACCTATATGTCTCTGTCACTCTCCCTCTCTATCTCTATTTCTCTCGCAGCTCCCAAACACTCTCTCAATCTACGCCGCGACCTCATCTAATCCATCTCACCCCACGAGAACATCTCTTTCCGTGTTCGAACATCGGATAAAATTTTTTTACAATATTTAACTAAGCAATTCCCATAATGAGCAGTCCAATTAAAATAAAATATTGAGTCTGTAAGAGTCTTTGGCCACAGAGAAAATTTAAGTGATATTATGAAAAAATTTCAGGATCTTTATATGAATAACCGTGGTAGAGGCGACAGGATCATACAGCAGAGCATTCTGCCAGAAAAGGGGAGGGAAAAAAGCATTCGCTTACATTCGAGTGACGTTTCTGGAAAATGGGCTATAAAATGATAGGTGACCAAAAGCATGAAGATTGGGTTACGACCTCTTCCCGGGGCACGAAGAATGCGCAAGTATCGTTTCTATTGTACTGCTGAGTCGTGCAAACGAGAGAGTGTGTGTACATAGAATATCTGGTTGCTATCCCAACCCGACTATCCTTTACTTTTTCAAGTACTTGCCCCTATTTTTTCAGTCTTTTGGCCTTCCTCTCTGCATCTCACTACGCTCTCTCTGTTGCTAATGCTATGTGCATTCTCTCATCAGCCGTAAACTTTTCACTGGTGTGACTCACTAATTGAATTGTTTCTCCGCCGCCCACATGAAAAAGTTGTTGAGCATTTAACTCGGATGCGTTTCGCGGATTGACGGAAAGTCAGTCACAGGTTTTTTTGTCCAGAGAAAGAATAAGAGGATTTGGCAGGGATTTCTGAACTTCTCACCATCAGTAGCAGAAATCAGGGATGTCTTCATAGAATCTTATGACCCATACGAATACCGATCTCTGTTATTGTGCGAGCTTAGATTAATATTTCAGCAATAATGTGTATCGTCTTTCTTACGCCTCACGAATGAAAGGATTGGACGCAGTTTCTAGATTCAGCTTTCATTAGGACGATGGTTTCGGAAAAAAAGCTTTTTCCATTATGTTCCAAGAATATGTACATACATACATACAATGTGTGTGTATACTATACACAGTATGTAATATGTATGCACATATAGATCATGTGGCGTATATCTTTATTTGTACCTAGTCTTAAATTGAATGAAAAAATTCCAACAACGATATAACTAAAAATAGCGCTCTCTCCTGGGTCTCAAGTTGGCGCTTTTTATATGGATTATAAAAGTATGAAATGTAAGAAAGGCAGTTTTCAAACCGGTAGATCAGAACTGCACCTACAACGGTATTGATAGCAACAAAATAAAGGAAATAGCTATAGTCATTTGAAATTAAGATAGTACTGATTTCAAGAGCACTTTATTTCAAATCAATTGAGAAAATGTTACGCCAATCAAATTGTTTCACCATTAAATATCGCTTCAAGTAGGTGTAAATCAAATTGAAGGAGATGATGCTCCTCTCACAATAATATCAGTACCAGGCAATAATGAAGCAAGCGTGGATGAGGCCAGGGACGTAGCCCAAGAGTGTCAGGACAATGTTGATGATTAGATCAGCTCCGCAGCCCCGTTCAAAGAACACTCCGAGAGGCTGCAATAAAGTTTTTTTTTAAAATAAATGATTGCATACATATTTTTAATTTATTCAAAAATTTAATAAATATTTAACAATTTCAGTTAACATTTACAATTAGTATGTCCAAGATCAAACCGATAAATAAGGCGACCAACAGGAATGAGGAAGGAGCAGCAGCATTTGGGAATATCCGAGCAGGTCAGCGCCATTTTGGTTCCGTGAGACTTGAGCTGCAATCAGACAGGCAAGAAGAGGCAATCGAAGCTTCCAAGCACTTTTGCCCATGATAAGAGAGAAAAGGACGCGGAGAGTACAAAGAGAAAGAGAGACATTCAACATGACCAAGTGTCTGCGGCTAGATGCCACTCTTGCTTGATATAGGATGCAAGATACTTGGGGGACATTGAGTCATTCTAGAGAGGATTGGGAGAATCATTGAGTGGTGAGTAAGAATACCAGGGAAGGCATGCGACTGACTGACAATGAGAAGCGTCCCCTTCCCTCTTGGTTTGCTTAGCCTTTGATAAGAGCAGCAGGTTCCATGTCACCAGCTTATCGCTATTCTTTAGCGTCATTTTTTATATATATTTTTTTCTGCACGTAAGAACTAAAGTCTATTATCATAAAAAGAAGTTCCTAAATGTAAGGAATAAAGTCGGAAAATGTTTTTTTGGTGTTCAATATGCGTCATTATCACTTTAATTTACGCGCGAGTAATCCATGTGTAATTCCGTTAGTCTCATTTCTTGAAAAATTTGTTACTTTGCAAAGATACTACAAATAGTAGATATGTTGTACATACAAACTACGATACACAAATATCTGACTCATAAACATCTCTAAGGAATTAATGTAATCAGAGAAGTTTTCATCATTTGATCATGAAGAATTGCAGAAGAATTGCAGAATGCGTGATAAGGAGCGAAAAGAAGTGCATTAAACCCTTTCAACAAAAAATGCGGATTGAAACCTAAATTTAGCCAAAAAACATGGTTGCACATATCTTGGAAGTACGCCCAAAATACTGAGCTGGCAACTAGAAATAAGCTTCGTGAAGATTGTCGACGTGTCCCGGGTCGACGTGGCTGCTTCCGTCTCCGAATTCATCCGCGGATCTCTTTCTCCTCCCGGAGGGAATCACTGGAGTCGCATACATCATCATGTATCTGGGAAAGAGTGTTTCAACCATTCCATCCTTGAAGAAATGAATATCACACTTAACCAAGCAAAAATAATCTTACGATTATAATAATAATAGGACGAGATGCAGAATATGATAAACTCATACCTTCCTTCTATTTCCATCTTGCACGCAAAGCTACCACGGAAGCGAACTTTCTGCGCAAAGTCGTCAAGGCCTAGAACTCCCTCCATCGATATGTTATACCTGACAAAAGAAACGAATACGCATTAAAATTTAGATAAATAATTCGAACATAATTATGCGAGAAAAGCAATCTCCGCAAACCTCATTTCACTTTCTTTGTGTACGTGATTTATAATGGCTTGGATGTTGCATGGATTGAATCCCGGCCGAGAAGTGAATTCATTATATGAGTTTTCGAGGAATCCATACATGTCTCGATTGCAGCAGACGTAGCCTTAATTTCACACATACGTACATATATACATAACTCTTCGCTTATTTCGTGTTTTATGCATTAAGGTAAGATTGTCCAGAAAATAGGTCGCGTCACCATTGGCATGCAACTGAATTACATTCCTAACCTGTGGGATTGTAGAAACAGGAAGGCAGGGGAAGCTTAACTGGTGGTGGAAAGTTATAGTCTGTGATGTTGTGAAGCCCACCGGACTGCTGAAATCAGTGGAATGCAAATGCAATTAGATCTTTCGTGCGGTTCGTACCCGACGAAGAATGCGATCCAAAGTAAGTCCGGCTGTCAGGTTCCCTTCCTTAATTTATCCATTTACACACGTATTTAATGCTCTAATCAATCATTTATTTAATGTAAATTGTAAAAAGAAAGTAAAATAAGAAAATTAATACAATGGTTTTCACGCCTCGTGCCAGCTTGAGAAAGAGACCGGTCTTCTTAGCAGGTGCAGATATGAAATCGTGTACTTCTTCCTCATCAACGATCTCGTCATGAATCTAGGAGATAAGGCTGATCTTCTTGCTATTATTTAAAGAACGAACTAATCTGGAGATGCCTCTTGAAGAATGCTTTGAAAAGGTAAAGGAGGAGATGACGAGAAGCAGGGCAACTCGTGAAATCATATGCACTTACTGAAATGGAAGCGGTAGTAAGAAGAGACTGCGAATGGTTTAACTGGCATACGAAACCCGGCTTATGAATGCCTTTCAGCTGAAGAAAGAATGGAAAAGAAGAACGGAGGACAAGGTCAACCATGAGAACGTTGATTGTGCAATGGAAAAACAGAAGATGTCTCGCCCTGGGCAATCAAAGCGTCTCCGTCTTCATTCATCCTTTTCTTCTACTCTTCTATTTTAACAAGTAGTTTCTTCGAAATAAACAGTATGCGTGGATGATAAATAATGCTCCCGTAATGTGACTCTGCATAGTCGGTGTTTTCAAGGAAAAGAACGGAATACTATCTGAACAAATCTAAGCTATTGCAATCTCCAACGTTCTTGAAGAAAAAAAAAGGTTAAAATGCCTAGATCGATAGAAAGTGAAAGAAATGGGGAAGTGACGCAGAAAGGTGGAGGACTTATGGCAGAAGATAGGGAAAGTGGAAGAGAATGGAATGAGAGAGAGAGAGAGAAATGAGAAAAATATTGCGAGGAAATAGAAAGTGAAATGAGAGAGAGATGGAGACGAAAGATGGAAAGGGAGAGAGATTAGAGACAATGGATGGTAAAGGAGGGAACGCGAATGGGGAAGAGGGTAAGAGAAATGGATAATGTTTCCGTGGTGCTCGTTCTATGCCCAGCCTGCATTGTCTTTGGCATTGTCTGCTTCAATCGCCTATCGTTCCTGTCTTTCCTCGCAACTTTCATTTCAAGTCCATCCTAATCATCCCTCCAATTTGTACCTCTTTTCAGCTTACTTTAATTTATCGTTTATCATGATAGAACCTGCTGAGAGCACCTGTAATATATCTTAATAATTTATGCAATCTGCTTTGGTATGCGATATGCAAAATGGAGGAATCGAGAGAAAGGATCGAATAATATTTTAAATAGTCAGGGAAAGAGAGAAACAAAGTAGACATATAACAGTACCCGATAATAATCAGTAGTCATCGCGAAGAGAGCACTATCAAATGTGCACGGCATTGCTATATGTTAAGCAGGATTTGTTGTCATAGAGGCAAAATAGCAGCTTATACAATCAAGTAGTAAACAGCACTTCTTCCTAATTAAAAGGCGGCAACCCGATGATACCGGAACTGTGTGATTGTTCTCAAAGCTTCAACATTGGTACGACGTGCAAATCACCACAAATGGAAAGCAACGAATCGGAGCAGATCATTTCACACTTGCGAAAACGCGTAAACTTTAATACTTTGGGCGAGGCTGGAATTTCATAAATTAAGATGAAGAAGGGCCTTGTGTCGGTAGAATGAGGTAATCTTAAAAGAATGAGGAAGTAGAGCGGGCAGAGCTACAAGTCAGTGGTGGCTCTGGTTCGCATTGGGTCTCCTCCCTTCCGTCTGCCGCACCACTTTCGCAGAAGGCGCAGACGATAAGCCGGCAGAATGGTTACCGTCATCACCGGGTTCAATATCTCAAATATATATATTTTTAATCAATGTCGGGCAACATTTAGAAAAAAAATAACTAGTGCTGAAAATGGGAAAAACACTCACGTTCATCGAAGATGTACATATGTAGAAATGAATTTCTTGAAAGAGGAATGAATAAGGAAACACTCACAGCATTGAGCATAACGCCATAGCTGAAGATCCAGAGAAGAAGATAAGTTGCACAGCTGGAAGGAGAGGTCTCATCCGACTCATCCTTCAAGAGATACTACATTCATCAACCATGTTCATGTATGCGTATATCAATTAGTTGAGCATACTTTTGATGTCCGACTGACGACATACGCAAATTTAAATGGCTTTGAAACCTTGGTCCAATCAGCGACTATCCGGCCGAGCTGCATGCAGCGGTAGGGCAGGAGAGTGCAGGCAGTGAGCAGCGAAGACATGAAGATGAAGTAGAAGGTCTTGAGTCTCGACGCGATCACATGGGATACGGTAGATGCGTGCGAACTTCGGCAGAGAGACTGCTCTGAATAAAGAATGGCTTGAATACATGTTATACTATATCGTATAATATTTATTTTTTTTGGATTTAAATTCAACAATATGCTACATCTCTGTCTCTATTCCCCTCTCCAACTCCCTGTCTCATTCGCTCTCTCTTTTTCCGCAGCACCTTCTGCAAGTTGCTTCCTGTGAATGGAGACAACGTGTAGGACGTAGATAGCAACAGACAGAGAGGAGATCGTCGGAATCACGCAAGCCGATAACTGAAAGACATCATTTTAGGGTTGAGGCTGAGAAGCCAGTAAATTCATTTTTCTTTGCACTCACACAGTTGGCTTGTACTAAGCATTCTGATGATGTTTGATTATTCGTCTGTCGACAAGTATGGATTCTCGCGAATATGTTCTAGGAGGGACAAACATGCCAGCTCCCTCCACTGCAATGTCACGTTTCGCCGGCTGGCGCGAATGAAAACATTTTATGTCGATCTTCAGACGTGCGTGCTAATCGGCTAAGAAAGAATTAGGAGGCAGACGAGGGGGAGAGAAACACTCGGGAGTTGACTACGTTGGTCAGAGACATCCAATATCCATCTCCACACTTTTCAGTCTTGTACACACCGGAAGTTCTTCTCTTTCCCTACTTACAAGTGTGCCGAACACTTTACAAATTGAACATACATACTTCACTCGATAAAATCATGTTGATAGTGTATAAAGTTTTACTACAAGTTTGCACTAGCGAATGGGCTATAAATTGATGTCTGCTGCACGATAAATGCCCTTCGAATTCTTTAATGACTTACAAACTCGATCAAGAGATTGAAAATTTTCTCCGAGAACGAAAAATATCCTCCCTAGCGAGAAATCGTGAAAGTCAATAATGCGGATTACCAAAAAAGGTATCGGTATTCATGCAAAAAATTGGACATACCAAGAATGCAATGTACATTCCGGCAGCATCCGGGAAGAGACTCAATCCTTCGCAGTTGTCCTCCGAGCAGATGAAGCTTCCTAGAATTAGCTACATAAATATCCATAAAAAATACTTAGTAAAATAAGTTTACATGCATACTCTGTGGAACAAATGGACACAAATATTATCACTGATAAAAAAGTCGACATTGTAGTGGATAATAACGCAAACCTGTGAGCCATGCAACAGCGACGAAGCCAGCGCAGCCGAGCCAGAGAGAACAAACCATGGACAGTCCACGGGAACGAGTGATGTACGACGAGTATCTGAAAGAATGCCACATGAGTATTCATCAACGACTTCTGTAATTAATTAATTACTGTAAATTAGATTATACAACCATTTAATATGTACATCGAAGAGATAATTAAAATGGAAAAGACGTAATTGTTTAGCAATTAAAGTAATTGCTCACTGAAGAGGGCACTTGAAGTAGAGCAGTTTGTCAACGTTGAGTAGGACAAGCGAGAGAGAAGAGGCGAGCATTGCGATCCAAGCAGTAGCGTGCATCGAGAGATTCACGAGGTACGGGAAGTTGATGTCCACTCCGAGGGCGTCGGCCATTCGGGGAAGCAATTCAATCGGGTAGCATACACCTGCAAAGGAACATTTTATTAATTTGAAAGAAAATTAAGCAAGACAAGAGAAGAGATATGAAATATTATAAGAAGCAGTAAAGAACGCCTTCATTTTAGCTGACCTGTCAACAGGAAATCGCCAAGCGTCATGCTGAAGAGGAAGATGTGGAGGCATTGATCATTCGTTCTTTGACGAATGTGCTTCAGGGCGTGCTTGATTACGAACAACTGAAGGAGAGGGAATGTGGGAAAGGAGAGAGAGCGAGAGAATGCGAGAGAGAGAAAGAAAGAGAGAATGAGAGAGAGAGAGAATGTACAACAGATGATCAAACTGGGATGTGAACTTGCATCTCTAAACGTGGATGCTCTCAAATACCAACGATTGCAATAAAAATGTAGAAAAGGAAATTTCGATGTAACAAGTGGAAGGACGGACTTGTAGAATGGCTGAGAGGAGAGTTGACACGAGCATCGTCCGGTCTCCGCTGCTGATAAACGTCATGAGGTGCTTATCCGTTATTGTCTGTAATTTCATTTGAAATATATTGAAACTCCATGTTGGCTTCAAAGTGATGGAAATATGTAACTCCGCAGCAATTGAATTTTATTTGGCGGTGTGACGGATAAATATATGTGAAATTGCTTTCTCATATTGGAATCCAAGCAGGTTTCCGGCTTTTAGTGTCGTTTCCAAATCTATTATTTTGATCCTCGACCATGAAAGAGCGATAAGAAATTCACAGAAGGAGAGAGAAAGAGAGAGAGCGAGGAATGGTAGAGAGACAGAGAGAGAGAGGGATAAAGAGAGAGAATGAGATAAAGTAAAGTTCGAGAAAAAGAGGGAAAGCTGAAGAGATGCGGCGTTTCCGAATGAGTAAATGTAAATGTCATCTTCAACAAGTTTCCGCTGAACACCTTCGCACGTACTAGGAAGCCATCAGTCTAAGTAACTTGATCATTGTGTTTGCTAGTGCTTAACTATGCTTTGGTTAGATTTATCAGAGCCACACGAGGATCATATGCCTTAATTTAAATATTAGTACGCCGAAGCATTTTTTGCGTCAGAGGAGAATTTCCCCAATGATTCAGATTACCATATCATGTCAAGTTGATAATTTTTTCCACTTCGATGTAGTGGGAGGCTCATACAAAACAAACCACATGACTCTGCCCTTTCACTGTTCTCTTCTGTAGTACCCCACAAATAATGACAAATGTGAGTGGAAGGTCAAAATGATCTGTGTTTGAAACTAAGCATTACAAAGTGTGTTTGTTACCAGAAAGGAAATACATAAGCCACACTTAAAGTGATGTGATACCATGACTTACTTCGAACATCATGTCAGGACAATTGTATAGGAATTGTAATACGTTTACACTAAATGAACAAGTTATAAAATAGGAAGAGAGAAATGTGATGAATGAAATGTTGTTCCAACCTCGCCTTCACATTGTCTGGGAGACTCGACATCCCGGACGATCTCGACCGTGTTATTGTTCATCAGCATCTACAACAAAGGATGTGCCTTAAATCTGTAATCAACTTTTTTTTTATTTCGCGCACAAAGTGATTTCTATTTTGTGTAATAGAACTAAAAAAGGAAAACAAGGGAGCTGGGAACGAAGAAAATGAAGAAGAATAAGAGGGGAGGACAATTAGAGCGACCACGAGATAGGGGGAGTCTGCTCAGGCGATGTTTACTGCCGGCAATGCTATTATAGTTATTATTTTATTTGTGATAGGACTGCCAACCACGGAAAAGAAAACATCCTCTGACTCCGCCAGCTGAAGAGGGAGTGGCCTTTCTCTATTTCTCCTCTCGCTGCTCTTTCTCTCTCTCCGAGCCTCATGCTCTCATTTATTTCTTTAATATTCTTTTTTTGAACGGCTGCAGGTGCGACAAAGCTTCATTGTGCATTTGGACGGAAGGGACGCAGACAGCGAAAGGGGAAGGAAATTATGGAGAAGCGTGAAAGGACCAAGTTATGGCAAATGGAAGAGCGAAGCAATTGAAGAGTGAGAGGCTGAGAAGAAGATGAGAAAGAACAAGGGAGGGAGAGAGCACCTTAGCCGTAAAGAGGCCCAGAGGTTGGCATAACAGTAAAGGATTCATAGATACTTTAAGACGAATACAAACCTGGCTTTCAAATGGCTTTACGCGGAGAGGTACGCATGTATGTATGTATGTATATACAGACGTGCGTACAGAATAGAATCACCTCTAAAAATCGCTAGATGACAGCAATGGTGAATAATTGGTGATAATTTATGACAGCCCTGCCTTCCTTCACTGGGAAGCGAAGACTTTGTCGAACAGCAACACCAAGTTCCTGATAAACCCCACTTAGTATATGACGTCACAGATACAAACTCCAATCACGCAAATGCTAAGGAATGAACCGACTCCGGATTTTGTCGGAATACCGCAAGCTTGAATTATCGGAATTTTACGCGAGAGAAGAAATGAGGAGAGGGGGGGAAATTCATTGATGCGGGATATGATGTCTTGCACGTTGCAAACTCTTTCGCCTCCACGCACCATTATGGAAATGAGCGAATCCTCATCTGCAGATGGCTTAACTTCTCTCGAAGATCGGAAAGAAGGGAAAGGCAGAGAAAGAGAGTGAAGAGTGAGAGAGGCAGACAGTGAGGAGAACCAGAAGAGGAAAAAGAGGGTGAAGTTCAGGGAAGTCCGCTCTAGGTTCATACAAAGATTTACTACTCACTAATAATGAAGGGTCTGCTTTTGCTGAACAGATTTAAGTGCATCGCTATTTTACTGCTCAGCAAATGTGTGATCAATGGTTTTAGGAACGGCCGCATTATTTTATTCATATTGGGTCTAACCTAAATATGTTAGTATTTTGCAAATAAAATATACATACATATTTATATGTACATATAAACTCTAAGAAGCAGAATCATTAAAGTAAGAGTCACTTTTTAATATAACGAGTTTTTTTCATTTCTCGGCGCGCCACGGAGGAAGCCTTCAATGCTGAGGAAACATCTAAAAGTACAAAGGCGTCATTGGAAATGACGGGAAAGGTAGATTAGCAAGAGCTCGGATAAGAATCTCCGCGCGGATTACGACGATGAACAGACAATGTACTTTTCCAAGAATCAGCACAGAATCTCGCTTCTTGATCCACACGAGACCTTAAACACATGAATGACATTCCTTTCTTGCCACTTTTTCATTTCATGCCAGTCGCTAACTGAGCTACGGGAACAGCCAAAGAATGACGTCCTGTCTATTGATATCGAGACACTTGCGACATTGAACTATGATCCGAAACAATGATAATGGAGAATATCAGGTGAGAACCCTGCAATGAATACAATAAACCACCAACGCGGCCTCCCATAACCCTCGCTCTGGCGCCAGCCATGTGAGAAACCCCGTTGCTAATGAAGGGGTTAGCGGAGGCGAGCAAAGCGTCATCAAGAGCAAGTCGAACGAGAACAAGGAGAGAGAGAGCCAGAGAGCGAGCGAGAGAGAGGCAGAGAGAAAGAGAAAGAGAGAGAGAGAGAAAGAGCGAGAGAGCTGGGAAAGGACAACCAAGCAACGTGATCAAGACTACGATGGAACTCTCGAACACCAGTCCGCAGGCGTCTGAAATGCACAATGCTAATCGAAATGGAATTCGCAGCGAAGAAGTTCTTCAAGTGGAGAAAAGGCCAGACATTAAAGAGACCACGAAGCCATCTTATGAGATTCATCTCAATCGGAGTGCTCGGAAATCTGTTGCCGCTTCTAAGTCGCGTGAGCTATTCAATTTTGTCCTTTTATATTATACAGTGAGGCAATTTTCCTCATTTGAGCCCGAGTCTGGCACATCTTTTTCAGTTGTCTCCTCATAAAAGGATGGCTGTCTCTGAGATGTCTGCACAATCTGTAAATGGACACCAGCAAAATGAGTGATTAAAGAAAAACAAGGTAGAGATGGATAGAGACATTTAAAAGGAACAGAAAAGAAAGCAGCAAAAAAAACTGAAGGAATATGCAAAAGAGACACGGAGAATGACTAACAATGAGAGCTGTGAATGAGACGGTGAGAAGCAGAGATAAAAGATGTTCCATCACAGCTATTGAATAGGAATGTGCAAGGAAATGGATGGAACGGCGGAGGAGGCAGCCAGAGGGACGCGAATGAACAGTGAGGAGATGAGAACAAATAGGGCGGAGGCGGAAAGACAGAGA
Organism: Allodiplogaster sudhausi; assembly: GCA_945643635.1. NCBI lineage: Eukaryota > Metazoa > Nematoda > Chromadorea > Rhabditida > Diplogasteridae > Allodiplogaster > Allodiplogaster sudhausi. The sequence continues at coordinate 11,224,911 of CALZFC010000006.1, read as the reverse complement.
GAGAGAGAGAGAGAGAGAGAGAGAGTAGAAAGAGAGGAGAGAAAGAGAGAGAGAGAGCAAAGAGAGGGCGAGAGAGAAAAAGAAGCATGGTATACTATGCCATTAAAAAGCGCAAAAGGGGGAGAAGTGCATCCATCAGGCGTGCCACCGGCGCATCATTCTTCCTCTTGTAGCCACGCTCATCTTCGTCTCGCTTGAATTTGTGAGAGAGAGAGAAAGAGAGACAGAGAGGCAGAGAGAGAGAAGAACTGCAGGGGGCATTTCACAACGAATCGGTGCAATCGGGTGGAAGTGGATCCGGATGGAGCAAAGGACTAGAAGAACGAAGAACTGCAGTGGAGGAGATAAGGCTTGCAGGGAATATCTTCACGAGGATTCTGTAATATCACTAACCCTCTCTCCCACAAGTCAGAACCCCCTTTCTCCATTAGGTTCCGTTTCTTGCTCTCTCTCTCTCTCTCTCTCTCTCTCGCTCTCTCTCGCTCTCTCTCTCGCTCGCTCTCTCTCGGCCTCTCTCTCTCTCTCTCTCTGCCTCTCTATCTCTGCGTCTCGTTTTCATGGTCTCTGTAGATTTGTCTGTCGCTCTGTCTCTCTCTCGTTCTCTGTACATCTCTCTCTCTCTTCCACTCAATAGTCCCCTCCAAGTCGCACTCCCTCCATCAAGTTTGCGCTAGCCGGATACAGTTTTCCTAGAATGGATCATCCCTCCCACTATTTATACCTGGCACCACTCTCCTCCATCTCAATCAGTGTCTGTCGAAAGTACTAAAGCGGCTTATTCAAGAGCTCTAAAAAGAAACCCTAGGGGAGCTCGTAGAATGACATGCGGAATCTTACTTCCTAGTGATCTTGTCGGATTCTCTTCCATCCTTGAAATACTCTCTCTCTCTCTCTCTCTCTTTCTCATCCTCTCTCTAACTCTCTCTATATCTTTCTCCCGTCTCTCTCACTTTCTCACTCTCTACTCGCATCCCATTGTGTTTTTCACTTGCAATCTCTGTTTCCATGAGCCAGTCTCTCTACCGGTAACATATCCTCATCCCTTCTAATAAATCATCATTCGTTAAAGCGCGCAAATATGAACAACAAAAATTCGAGAAGAGTGTGGAGAAAGACAATTAAAAGTACAGTGGACCAAACAGAAATAGACCATTTATTTATGCGCGAAAATATTTATCTTGATGTCTGTCCAATTTTAGCTGAAAATAATAAGTCTGAAGAACAGAATGAATATAGCAAGAGATCGAAGACGAAGAACTCCATATGAATTAACATTTAGTATTTCTGATTAGAGAGTTTGGAGATAGGGTGGGGGGGGGGGGGGAGAGAGAGAGAGAGGGAGAACGATAGGGAGACAGAGAGGGAAGGACAGGGAAGAAAAGAGAAGGATAGTGAAAAGCGAGAGGTAGAGAGAGAGAGAGATATTAAAAAAGAAAGAAGGATAGAGTAGTGAAGGAGCAATAAAGTCAAGCGTTTTTTCTGCTCCCGCTGTGATATTCTTGTCTGTAGATTTTTCTGGCCGGAGAAGAGAGTTATCATCCATTCATAACAGCAACCAAATTACAAAGCGGCTTCTTTTCGGAGCGAAGTTCAAAGTTGCCAGCCTCAATCAATGATTGATGGTGACTGACTATTGGAAGAAAGCAAAAAAGAAAGAACGGGTAAAGAACAGCCAGAAATAATATGAATCCAGAGGGAATCATCAACATGGACGAATGCTTCTTGGGGTCTCTATCGCTAATTCGAGTGCCGCCCCTTTAATCATAGAAGCACTTCTTCGCTTTCACTCTATAATTCTCTCCCCCTTTCTCTTTATCTCTCTCTTTCTATTTTATGTCGTTTTCTCATGATGAGTTAATTTATAGCTGCTACTCTAACCATAAGTGTATCATTAAAACGCAGTCTGCTCAAATCGAGGGCATGCATATATGTACATACATACATACATACATACATACATACATACATACATACATACATACATACATACATACATACATACATACATACATACATACATACATACATACATACATACATACATACATACATACATACATACATACATACATACATACATACATACATACATACATACATACATACATACATACATACATACATACATACATGTATGCCCTTTATTAGAGAATGCTATCTACATGTACATATACATAAGTATAAGGAAGCCAACAAAATAAATTTTCTTGAACAAAGTGATATTTTAATTGCGTTATGTTCCTTCTCTCTTCAAATTAAGTACTTGGAAAATGAGGTCGAATAATGCACAAAGAAATTCTTGAGATTTTTTCTAAAGCGCGTTTGACTGTGGTGAATCGCAATGAGAATCCATAAAAGTTCATGTGAACCCGAGGGGCAACTCCAATTTTCGCCGCAGAGAGAACGGGCTTATTCGAACATCGTCATATGCCACACTAAATCATTGGGGCCCTCGGGCATTCCCATGGGCAGCACTAATAAGGACGTTTCTTTTTTGCTGCCTGTGCAGCCAGGCGTGTAACCATCTACCCTGGCAATGTTTCAGACCGAGAAGAGAGAGAGAGAGCGACAGAGGTAGAGGGTTGGACAGAGAGGGTGAGAGTTAGAAGGAAGAGAGGCAGAGATGGAAAGAGAAAAGAAGAGTCAGAGAGTGATGCCACACGTGCTCCTCCTATGCCATGGGTACTGCGAAAATGAAGTTATCCGTCTCGTTCGTCTTCTTAATGCTTTATTTTTCTCCATATTTTACTGCATTCTTAGCCATCTCGTCATGTTAGCTTAATTTCACTCGTCTCGGTGAGTAAGCCTCCCACTCTGAACAGTCTCTCCTTCTCTCTCTCTCACCCTCTCTCCCTCCCTCTCCCTCCCTCTCCCTCTCTCTCCCTCCCTCTCCCCTCTCTCTCTCTCTCTCTCTCTCTCTCTCGCCGACTCATTCCTTGTCCCATGGATGAGTGCCTTGTCTTGATCGTATCAGGTCTAGTGAGGAAGAGAGAGAGAATGAAATAGAGAGAGATAGATAAAATGCGTGTGGGCATTTGATTAGAATAGCGTCGCGAGAAATGAATGAGTAACAAGCTGTTGACAAATTATGAAAGTATTAAGTAGGCAAGCTCCATTTTAGAGAACGGATTGGAGATCATTCATGTGTGGATCTTTCGGTGACATATGTATATACTTATTTATGTACACACCTAGGTGAGCGAGAGATGAACAGAGATCATAATGTTATAAATGAAACAAACCTGTTTGGCTGCCATGTTAGCAGAAAACGAACATTTAGTGGGGGAGAAGAGAAACATAGCAGAAGGCAGAAGAGAGAGAGAGAGAGATGGCGAAATAGTGAGAGAGTTACTGAGAGAGAGATGGCGAAAGAGAGAGACAGAGAGAGAGAGAGAGAGAGAGAGAGAACGGAAGTATGAGAGTAAGCGAGAGAGACAAAGGGTAGGAAGGAGAGGCAGAGAAAGGAGAAGCATGAATAGTGTTTGGTGATTCTGAACGAGGTTGTGCCATGCGAAACATGCACAGGCTGCATCAGATGGGAACAAGGCCAGGGGTCGTTGAGGACAACGGCGGGAAAGAGAAGAAGAATATTCGATCGAGGAAAGGAAAGAGAGAGAGAGAAACAGGGACAGAGGGAGAGACAGAGAAAGAGACACTTAAAACGAAAACAGCTGGAAGAGGTTCCCTTTCAAGTTGACGAAGATGTTCGAGCAGTTTCAAAATGTTGAATGTTAGACAAATCGTTAAAGCGCCGCAAACATATTTTCACGTCCTATGCATATTTTGTGATCGATTGTTCAAAATGTTTCACGAATGCACTGCATATCTTTGTCCTTCTCTTCCTTCCCGTTACACTTTCTCACTTACTCTCTCCTACTTTACCATATCTCCGTTTCTCTCTTTCCCTTTTATATCACTTCCTCTCCAATCTGTGCGTTCTCTTCCTTCGTAACATAGCCGTTCTCAATTCCACCTCTTGGATTTCTCTTTCTCTCCACTCCACTCCCGCTCTTTCTCTCTCTCTCTTTCTCTCTCTCTCTCTCTCTCTCTCTCTCTCTCTCTCTTTCTCTGTTTTAGAGCCTTTGCTCTCGTCTTATCATGAGACTTGAGCTAATAACTGAAGTCTGCCAGATTCTGTGGCCTTCACAGTCTCAGGTGTAAATGCCGCGAACCAGTAATGCGGCTCAGTGCTCACGCGAAGTCGTGGATCTCGTGATTAGAGAAATCTATTCTATTTTACGAGACGCTCAGGGTATTTATATATATGTAATATGTATAAGCATAGATAAAGTTAACTATAGTCTCAAGTTATGTATATAGAAATTCTGTTTTCCCTGCAGAACAGCTTGCACAGAAAAATAATTTTTTTTTCTTTTCGTTTGTTTCGTCTGACACAAGGCGACAACATCTTTCACCAGCAATGGACTGAAGAATAAGAATGAAGAGTCGTGCATGCATATCTTTTCAGAACCAACTAACCACTCGAGAGAGAGAGACAGAGAGAGAGAGAGAGAGAGATAGAAAGACGGAGAGAGAGAGACGAAAGAGAAATGAGATAGCATGTGCTTGAAGGTATGTAAGTGAGATTGTGTGAGAGCGAGAGGGATTGGGAGAGCTTGTGGAAAGTCAAAGAATACTTACAAGACAAAGTTGTTGAAATAGAATAGGAGGGACAATAGATTAAGCAGGATGCATTACAACGGATTTTTCAGAGAAAAAAAATGTTTACACTTTTATTCTTTTTTTTACGAAAAGGGGATGCGAATCCGAACGGCCCTTGAAGAGGTAGAGGGCGAGAAAGCGAGAGCCAGAGAGAGAGAAAGAGAGAGAGAGAGAGAGAGAGATTAAGAGACGAAGAGATAGAGGGAAGGCAGGAGGGTAAGAACGCATGAATAAAAGAGGGAGTTTGAGTTCGCGGAAGAGAGTGCGAGAGATAAAGATAGCATTAGAGATGTTGGCTTCTTCAATGAACCATGACAACATTGGAACAGATTTGTGGTGGAGAGTAGAGCGCAGTCAGAAGAAGAAGAAAACTCCATGAATAAGCGACGACTCGCGCACTTCTCACCCCTCCCCTCGCGCAAACTCAGTCAATGCCACAGGCTGAATCCTTCCCATTTTCCTGAAATTAACCCCGTAATCCGTTCAAATAACGGAGAAAAAAGTGTGCTGAAGGAAAATGAATTACAAGGATGTTTGTGAAAAGAGTCGAGAAGTGTGAATAAAGTACGAACGAAGAATGTTTGCCTTTCTTTGAATTCCACTTGGTTCTTCTGGGCTCTCTTCGTGACTAAAGGAGAGAAGGAGAAGATAATCACGAGGGAAGTCGACTACTGTGGCTCATCCTTCAAGAGTAGAGGTGGGCACAGCAATTTGCCAGTTGAATCGCCCAGACGAATGCTACCTCGGCTTATTTACATTCACCTTCAAATTGCAGAGTAGTTTTCCCCGGCAAAAAATTAAAGTCTTGCAGTATTCAAGTTCAGACAAAATAGAGTCCCATATAGTACATACTTGAGGGCTTTCTCAGTAAAGTTACCAGAAGTGTGCAAATTTTTGCTTTGCCTTTTGTTTGCACTGGAAATTTTTTCAATCCCTGTTATCATACATATGTATGTATACTGTATGTTGGTCTAATCTTGCAGCAAGAATGATTGCTACAGTGGATTCAGAGATTTAATCAGAGAGAAAGGATGTGTTTGTACGTTTGATAAAATGACGGGCGACGATGGTTCTCAAAATAGAATGGATGGAAAAGCGACATCGTCAGCCATGGGAACAGCCCAGTCCAGGGAGATTTAAAGAGATAAAAAGAGATACCAGCTCGTGCACTCTCCTCGCGTGAGATCGCTGAGCAGCCAAAACAAATCCACGGCTGAAACAAATAGCAGCAGAGGGGAAATGAAAGAAGATGGTGAAATTATCAGGCAGAAGAGCGACATTGAAAGCAGAACACTCTCCAGCCATTTATTCGTATCTAGACTCTTTAGACAATCGTTTGGGTCAATGTTGAATCTTAGAGGAATGAAAAATGGATGTCCAATGAATCAGTAAATATAAATGGGGTGTACTTTATGCAGACGCAGACTTCCGAAGGCTCGTTCCGAACAAAACAAGGCAATCAGAGAGTCATGCAATATCGCAAAGTAAAGCGACAAGAATCAAACTAAACTTCCCACATGATTACATAGGTTCCGAGATCTTAACAGCTTAAAAGGGGATTGCTTCGAAAAAAAACAAATTAACTCAATTACGATTCTCCTTCAGTAACTGAGATCGTATTTTTAGTAATCATCTCAGGTCCTTGTGTCTAAAGTACAAAGTATTAATAAAAAGTAAAATTTGAAGGCAAGACAAAATTCGCTGATAATTCTGTGGAGCGTAACTTTTTTTATTTTTGAAATTCATAAAAGAACCTATCAAAAGGAGAAATAACCAAAAATTATGGAAATGTAATGAATTTGTACTCATCAGCCGGTGTTCAGAAATGAAAATTTTTATGAGCAAGCAATATTATTTGTTGTTTGTGATGAAGATCCTAATTTCTCTTCTATTTGTCATGAGGGTGGCAATGTGTTAAAAATATTTGCTGCCTCGTCAAATTGTTTTCTTAAACTCATGTGCATAATCATTTCTGCAAAAACTCTAATATCAAGGCGAATTATAACATATAAACGATTCTTTCTTTCATGAGACTATGACGCAAAAACCGTTACGATTACCGTTAAAGCACTTTGATTTGTCACATTCAAGGGTAGCGAAGGAGGAAATGAATGTCATCCAACCATTTAAATTAACTTAAGGCAAAATAAAACTTATGGTTAGTACCGTTCATTACAAGTGCACATTACGCTTTCCTACAACTTCAGATCTCCGTGAAAACTGGTGAATTAAATGAATGAATTGGGTTCAGAGTGAGAATGAGCTCTGCACAAAGGTGCCATCACTCAAGTGAAACTCGCCCGAATCCTTGGAGTGAGACTCGGCGAGAAGTCTCTTTAGTTGCTTCTCTTGGTCGATGAGCTGCTCATAGACAGCGTATTCATGATCTAAATACGACGAGAGAAGAGGATTTAGAAGACATACACAATACATACATAAATATTTCATATACAATTGTTTTACAGAAGAAAAACTATTACTGAATAATGAAAGAAACCGTATGGCTTGATGACTTTGAGTTCTTTCCTAACAGCCCCGTTATTTTGCTTTGCCTCGACAACGAGTTGAGTGAGTGCAGCCAGCTGCTGCTCAGTCTCGTCCACTTCACTGCGTTTATTTCTCAGGATTTCAGCTACTTTTCGGTTTTCCTGACAAAAATACGGAATAAAGTATACTTTTCAGACTTCAATGAGTTATTTTTTATTTGATATGTCTATATTATATTTTATATTTATATTTCTACTCTTATATTTCTTCTGGTACACAATATCGAATAATGAACCTCAAAGTTGGTGGCTTTCTGCCAGGACTGCATGGTCTTGTAGATGTGTGTGAGTCGGTCGAGCTCCTGCTGAGTCTGCTTCGCCTCTTCCCTCGCTGCCGTTCTTCTTCTCTCCAATTCACTCCGCCGTATCCCAGCCGAGCTGAAGCCGAGTCAACTGCTCGCTCCTGGCGCAATCGATTTGATTATCATTTTACTTAAATTTAATATTTAATTGGCTCCCACACCTATTCTAATAATATTATTAATGTAAACAAGGCTGTAAAAGAGTACCTTATTAGTTTCAGCCTCTTTCTTCCTTCTCAAATCTTCTCTTTTGCGTTGTTCACTTCGTGTCTTCCTCTGAAGAGAAGTCGCCCGTTCCGAGAAGTTGCGTTTTTCTTCTTCGTAGCGCTAAAATTTCACATGCAAAACCATTTAAAATAAATGGTGCAGATTTATTAATCGCTGATCTCGGAATTGAGGTGAAACGAACCGTTCTTTCTGATTGTAAGTTGTGAATGGAGGCGGAGAGCTCGCCGTTCTCTTTCCTCATTCTATCAGCTTCCGCTGATAAGTTCTTATTCTCTTCATCGATTGTGCGATTTGCTTCTTTCTCGCGAGATCGGACTAGCTTAAAACAATTATCGAATTTCGGACCTTATCTTAAAAGCTTACATTTGCATATATATAAATGTATTTTTCAGTGACAGCTAAAACAACTTGCCTGTTCTCTCTGTCGCCTCATCTCCACAGTTTTTCTTTCGACAGAGTCATTTGACTTGCTTTTCCTTCCATTTCCTTGAGTATTGTTATTTCCTTCATCTTCCTCATCTGTTCCAGATATGATTCCATTATTGGCCTCGTACGCCTCTTCGTCTTCTTCTTTGATCACCTACGTGGTCCCAATTTTTATTGAATTTAATTGTGTTATAAAATTTAGCTCAAATTATACCGCTAAAATAATGTTAAACAAAAATAGTTATGATAATCTTTAAAAAGAATAGCCATTGAAAACGAACATGCAGTTGATTCCTTAGTCGAGTAATTCGTGCTTCTTCGGCGTCTGGCTCGGATGGTTGATTATTTTCTCTACAAGGACGATGAAAACATTGAAAACTCTAAACCATCTTCATAACCTGGAAGTTCCTTGAAGAGAATTCCGGTGCCGTGCAGTTTTCGCAAGTGATTGAGCCTCTCCATTCTTTGTGTTCGTTTCGTAGTTTTCGTACATTGTTTTAACACTGAAATTTTATGGTATTTATTGAAATAAAATATTAAGATGTCAAGCGTTTGCTTACAAAAAGAATCGATAAAAGCCAATAAATCAAAATTACAAGTTAAATATTTCCCGCATGTTTAACTAAAACGTAAGCGCTGACGTCGGTTGCAGTTTCAGAATCTCGATCTTGCTCTCATAGGTGCGCTGTCTCTTTTCTTCGGTATGTTCGCTGGCCTTTGCGTCTGCCAAACGAGATTCCACTTGAGAAAGCTTCAAAAGTAGAAAAAGTAGAAACTATCTTCGATGTATTAATCGAATTATTAGAGAGAAAAGGGTAGATAACGTGTTCGAACCCGATCTTGTGCCTGTAGCCATTCCTTCTCAGTATCATCTATCCTCTTCCTCAATGCCGAGTATTCCTTACGAGCAGCGGCCAGCTCTTCCCGAAAAGCTTCTTCAGCTTTCTTTTCAGGGCCTTCTTCAGATCCGTTCTGCAAAAATGCTTTTTGATTAAGTCATTTAGTTGGTTAAAATTTTTAAATAACCACGAACTATCCCATTTTTAGCCAACGATTCAGCGATATTAGTCATATTGTCCTCCAGCTCTTTTCCTCGTTCAGACTGCTTCTTCTGAAAGTATAAACACCTTGCATTGCTTAACGAAGAATGTCGAACCAGCAACAAATAGAATAATAATCTTCAAAACGTAGCTCCACACCTGCTTTTTCTTCAACTTGTCTTTCAATCCGTTGATATCTACCGGAGTCGCCTTGATGCCCAGTCTAAGATCTTCTAACCTACGCTGCTCAGAGAATGTCGAGTCCATCATTTTTTTGAGATATTGCTCAAGCTCCTGCACGCACAAGAGTGATGATTACTTTTTCATATTAGTTTTATGTTTAATATTAGTTCAATTATAATGTACAAACCTTGATAGTCTTTGAGTCTGCGTCGAGTGTCGTGTTGAGAGTTTGATTTATTGCATCCTCTTCGGCCATTTCCTTCTCGACGTCTGCCAGTTGTTCACTGATCTCCCCTCCTAAATATTAAAATTATATATATATATATATATATATATATATTTTATAAAACAAAGGACGAGGAAAAGCGTACTTTTCTTCTTCAACTTCTCGAAATTAGCCTCGGCCGCTGCAATGGCATCCATGATCTTAGTCTTCTCCCGTTCATCATTCCGCAGTCTCTGGTCAACATCCGAGGCCTGGCAGTTCAATTTATGGGTTTCTTCGAACAATTCAGGAAAGAGTAAAATACTTGCCTCTTTTCGACTCTTCGCCTTGGAAGTTGAAAGATTCTTGATGCGCTCCGCAATCGAGCGAAGTTCCGCATCATGAGAGTCACGGCGTTGCTAAGGAAAAGCTTTAAAAAGGAAGAACTTGTGCTCAGTAAATAAATTTGAATGGGTTAAACGATTTCTAACATGAATTGCATCTCGAATGTGCTGAAGTGTGCGGCAATCACTTTCAGCGCCAGCTTTCCTCGCTCGAGATTCTTCGAAACGACTGACCAGCCGATCTAGAAGACGTCGCTTCTCTTCCACCTTTTAATCAAACAACACTTCTGTCCAGCTAATTCATATAGGATGGAGATTTTGGTTTATATATGTTCCTTTCCAAGATATTCCTGTTTGCATTTCGTTTGGCTAATCTTGATTTATTTAAAAGACTGTTCCTATGCAAATGCACAAGATTGAGCATGAACCTGCTTGGCGAGGTCGCTATTCTTGGGAGTGGTGTTAGGGAGGCGGTCAGCCGTGACGGCGTCGCCCACGCGTTCACTAATGCGGCCGCGTCTCACATCCACTACCGATGGCCTCTTCCGGGTGGAGTTGCTTGGCCAGCCATGGACTGCCTCGGCACCGCCATCGTCTGCCTCAGCCCTCCCACTCGGCGATGCTCAGGACGGTCAATCGACATGACATCGCGCAACAACTCAACCATCGAGATCTCATACATATGTATGTACATACATAAATCTTCCCGGGGTCAAGGCAACTAAATTTTAGAAATTTTGGATAATAATTGCGACTTAAACAGCACCAATCAATAACAATAAACATATGAACAACGAAAACTTATGTATCATATATTTTTTATGTACAGTTGAAATTTTCAGTTGAGATTTGCGGGCTATTGGAGAGGGGTTTACTAGCTTGCGAAACGCTGAATGATTAAAAGGGATAGATGCAAATCAAAAGAGGAGAAAAGCAAATGATTTGAAAAACTGAACGGACACACCGCTCTTCCAACGCATGATTAGGGAGAACAATGAGACAAGATCTGCCAATTTGCCACTTGAAAGTGACAATGATAGAACAACATAAGGCGACCCACATAATAATAAATGTCGACACTCTTTTAACAGAACGCTTTAGTTTGGAAATGATTTGACTATAGTTACGAAAAAAGAAGCTGGATATACTACGCGAAAGCGTGCGTCGTTGAATGCAAGAAGTGCAACCACTGGAAGCCATAGTGACCGAGTGAGAGAGAGAGGAACAGAGAAGGGAGATAGTCAAGAGAGAGGTAGATAGAGAGGGAACGAAAGAAAAGAAAAAGACAGGACAGAGACATTCGTACAAGTGGGAGAAAGAAAGTCGAAATTTAGTAAGGAGACGCAAGAAAAAGCATAAACGAAAGTAGGCAACGAAGAGTGCAAAGAATTTCGAAACCAGCAAAGCAAGCACGAGAAATATTTTTCGCGAAACATTGCTTCTGACAATGAAAAAGAAGACTCTTATCCGATGTTTCCATATTATACATACGTCATCATTGAATACTTATACTATCTTTTCTGTTCACAAAAATTAAGGAAATGGATATAAAAAAAGCAATGGATAGATATCATTTTCCCAATCTTCAACTCGGAGTGGCAGTCGTTTTCAACAATGGGCAGTGGTCTCAATGGTTATATTCTATTTTATTTGTGGCAAAAAAAGCATTTCTTGACAGTTTCACAGCATCTGAGTCTCTAACAATAAGTTATTGAAGCAAAAATGTAAGCAATGTTGAGATATTCATACTCGCTTCGTTGCCTCGGCACTCATCGGCGTCGTCGTGGGCGTCATTGTCATCGGCATCTTCAAAGCAGGCTTGTTTTCTTCTATTCTTGATTGCTGCAGTACTGAGAAAGAATAGCCTTTGAGTGAGAAGTCCCGTGGTCCGCCGCCGGCAGGAGCAGCTCAGGCTCCCAACAATTGGCAGCCGCCTCCAGTCGGGTTCACTTTTCCTACTCATTTTATTGCTAGTACGTCTTATTCCATGATAACTTATGAATTTTAAAGTTTCGGTGTAAATTACCCAATGTTAAGACCGCCTCACTTTGGACTTCTCGATCTGCTTTGATTCCCTTTCCCAACCGTTTAAAGTGTGTATCTGGTTCTACTCAAGCAATCATAAGGGAATAAATTTATCGTAAAATAAATATATATTTATATATATATATATATATATATGTATATATATAGACTTTTTTTTAAAATTCAGACATTTCAGAGATGATTGTTGATTGATAATTGCCTAGTTGTGTCTCTGGAAGCGCCAGAGGAGAGCGCGAGAGGTGGAAGTTGCCGGAGGAGTGACGTCATCGTCCTTCTCAGTCTCCTCGTTCTTCTCCTCTTCGCTGCACTTGGCCTCGCTGACTTGTTCTTCTTTCTTCTCAACGCAAGTGGACTCGTTCTGGCTGTCTGGGATGACCTTCTTGAGTCCCTCTTCAGCTCGTTCAGCCTGAGCTTCGCAGCAGTCACGACGCTTGCGGCGTCTGCAGCCTCCGCAGCCGCAGCAACTGCAAGAGATACATCTTTTATTTCGTATTATATTCACTTCCTTGGAGTAAAAGTGTGAAAAAATTAGGTGAAACGATATAGAAATGACGAACCCGCAACCGCAACCGCAGCAACCGCATCCTCCACAACCTCCGCAGCAGCACGGGCAGCAGCAGCAGTTCTTGTTGCAGCAGCAGTTATTGCAGCATCTATCAAGGGACATGTTGGACATATGTAAATGGATATTTAAATTATTATCAAGTAATATGTCGATACCATGCATTTTCTAGCACTGTCAGGACTTAAATTCTGTACCTGTTTCCGCAGCATTTGTTGCAGCAACAGCAGCACTTCTTGCAGCAGCAAGAGCTGCATTTCTTGCAGCAGCAGCAGTTGTTGCAGCACTAAAAATTTTCAATTTGATAAATCATAAAGCTGCTTGCATAAAAAAAGGACGGTGAGTTTGCGTTAATTTAAGATAAATGGATAAATGATCAGAATCTTACATTGTTGCATTTGTTGCAGCAGCAGTTGTTGCAGCATCCTCCACAGCAGCCGCAGCATCGCTTGTCACGGGCAGCAAGAGCAGCCGGAGCTCTAGCGAGGGCTACAGTAGAGGCCGAGGAGGCAGGCGCAGTGGCGAGGCGGGCAGCAAGGGCACGAGACGGTCGGGGAACAGTGGCGGAACTAGTAGAAGACTCCTTCTGAATGTCTGCCACGACAAGGGCAGCAAGACAAAGAGTGAAAGTAGTCATTTTGAATGTCCACGTCATTGTAGAAGATGATGAGGAGAGAGGGAAGATTGCTTGGTTGATTCGATGACCGCGTGGATCTTTTATAGGAGAAAGGGATTGGCATATCTCAAGTGCAGAAAGGACAACGGCAGAATTGAGTGCTCACCATTCTCACTCTCAATGGCCGACATTACATCTTTCCCTTCTCTTCATCTCACGTTCTTTCTCTGTCTCGGGTCTCTCTTTCATCAATGGAAAAGAACAAATAGATTTAGAAATTGAAGACGTCCGGGTGGGAGAGAAAGAGAAGGAAATGAAGAGAGGGGATCAAGAGAAAAAGTGTCACGTAGTGTCATTCCGTGCTCACTTATCGGTCGGTCAGTCCTGATCAGAATCTGCAGATTTTTGTTCACATAAGGAAGGCTACGTTTGGTACATTATTCTAATTACTAGGGGATTGCTCTTATTTACATCTGAATTCTATCGAGTTTTCTATGGAAATCAGCGCTGGCTGCGATGTATGTATATAATTATTTCTAGAGTTTGATTGTCGTTGTATAATTCATGCTACATTTTTGGTGTCTACGTTCCTTTTTAATTACAGTCCGTTCAAGAGCCATGCTGAACGACAATTTCGTTTGAACACCAATTCAGGTGTTGATAAAGTGATGTCGCAAAGATTAAAGTAATAAACGAATATTAAACGATTTGCGAAGCTTACAAATGAAAAGGTTGATGCAGATTTTTTTCTTTATATAAATTATGCATTCTTCTTAAAGCATCACCTAAAATTAATACAGATCGAAAGCTTCGACCATTTGTTTTTTTAAAAAAGAATTTTTTTTCACCGTCTTGTGCTAGTAATCTTCAACGTTTTAGTTGATTGATGCATTTACCGATATCAGAATGCTGTGGAGATTTTGTTAAAGATAGAAATAAAGTTATCTTTTCTAAATCAGGATTCGTAATTTTTACCAGCGGGATGATTCTCGGAATGAAAAAAAGGGAACTGAATAAGATCCCCAATTTCGGAGAATTTGAACTTCGGGCTACACCACTGTTTCTCCGGAAATACTGAACGATTACTGCCTTACAAGTGATTGTTTAAAAAAAGTTTTAAAAAAGCATTCGAACCAAGAAAACCTAAGTATGTTTGCTTCTAATTACCATATTGTTAATGGAGCACGAAACTCTATAGTAGTACCTTCCAATGTTCCTGACAATAGTATCGCTATCTCTAAATAATATGCTCTCTCACCTTTGACAAGAAGGAGCGAATTCAAGATTGAGTTTTCTTATACATTTATTATTCATTTATCTAATTTATTTTAAATAGTACTGTCCGAAATGTGGGATGGATCGATTTTTCGGCAAGGTAGTTATATTTTACTAGTATAACTATAGCTATCGGAAAATTAGTTGCAAATGGGATCATACTGTCTACTCAAAAAAAATTTTTGCTTATGGTATCATATACTTGTAAAATGAGTATACTCATATTGTTTATCATTCAATAAATATAGTGAATGCCCCAGCGGGTTACGAAATGGTCTAGACACGGCTTTGGAATCGCCAAAGAAGGGCTCGGTCAGTGGAGGAGACTGGCTCGTCTCTCTTCATCTCTTCTTCGCTCTCCTTCTCGCTTGCACACTTACCCGTTTCAGGCATCGCCGGGACGGGCTGGACTCCCTCTCCCTCGACAGCGCATTCTCTTCTTCTGCGTCGCTTGCAGCATCTAAATTTGAAAGTATTTTAAACGCCAGAATCAAAGTATTTTCTTTACGCCAGAATGTTCATTTCTTCTATAGAAATGCTGCATGTCTATGCAATGGAGAAAAACGCTCACCCGCATCCGCAGCAACCACATCCGCAGCAAGGGCAACAGCAGCACTTGTTACAACAACAGTTATTGCAGCACCTGCAATTGGCGAAAAGCAGGAATGGACTTGATGTATTGGATACCAACTAATCGTTGGTTTCGAATAAACGATATTTCACAAGTTAGCAGACCTGTTTCCACAGCACTTGTTGCAGCAGCAGCAGCACTTCTTGCAGCAACAACTACAGCACTTTTTGCAACAGCAACAGTTGTTGCAGCACTGAAATATTGTTCATTTTCTGAAGGTACTAACGCTTTCACCTTTTTTGTAAGTGCAATAAATTAAGTGGAAATAAATTTGAGTATGGAAGGAGAAAGACACATTGCCGCATTTGTTGCAGCAGCAGTTGTTGCAGCATCCTCCGCAGCAGCCGCAGCATCGCTTGTCACGGGCAGCGAGGGGACTCTTTCCAACTCCCTGCGTCGTAATTGTCTTGGGGACTGGCAAGATCGAGGCTTCCTTCTGGACTGCCGCAGAGTCCGCCTGGGACTGCGCCAGGGAAGGAGCGAAGAAGAAGAAAGCGAAGACTGCGAATGCGAGTGCACGAATCATTGCTGGCCGATGATGCTGCTCTCTGCTTTCCGAGAGCATTTATATTCTGACAACATCCTCGGACTTCTTGAGCAGAAGTCACATCCTTCATTTCCTCTAAGTGATTGGTTTCGATTGGTGTCAGTATCATCTGATTTCTCTCCCTTTCTCTCACTCTCTCGCAAAGTGTTTTGCTCTGCTTCTCTCACTGCCCCAAACTCTCTCCGCTGCCTCTGGTCTCTCATCCCTGCTCGTGCTTCCTCATCTCCTTCAAGCACCTGGAGGAGGTGACAGAAACAAGAGCCCCTCCCGCGCGGGAACAATGACTTTGCACTTGCTTCACACGCATCTGCCGCGTGGCACTCCGGGGCGGAAGGCAGTCTCTTCTGCCAACATATATTTTCAGTACTTCAATTCAAAATAAAGACTAAGAATATTCGACCATTCGCACAATGCACTGCGCAATTGTCGCGGGTATAAAAGAGAGAGAATGAAGAGAGAGAAGGCAGCGAGAAGTCTCGGCTCAGTCTAGCAAAGAGCAATGGCACAAGCAGCATTCCTTCTGATCTGCCTCCTGGCAGCCTTGTCCACCGCGCAGCTCCAGTCCCAGACGGAAGAGAAGCCGGCTGGCCAGCAGGCCGCCGTACTCGCTCGCTTCAAGAGCCACGCAGCCGAACAGCCGACTTCGCCTGCTTCCGCCGCTCCCGCCGCCGTCAAAACCGTGGCCGGCAAGAAGAAGGCCGCTCTCGCTTTTCGTGACAAGCGTTGCTGCGGTTGCTGCGGCTGCTGTAATAACTGCTGCTGCAACAATTGCTGCAATAACGTAAGCGAGCACTACATTTTGTATGCTCAATTTTAAATAATTTTCAAGTATACTTACTTGCAAATACTTAGTGGAATAGAAGCTTCGGCTATGTTTTAGTGCTGCAACCACTGCTGCTGCTGCAAGAAATGCAGCTCCTACTGTTGCAAGAAGTGCTGCTGCTGCTGCAACAAGTGCTGCGGTAACAGGTATGGTTATCCTGGCTAGACGGTCTGTTCGGAGCACAAGAATTAACACCATTCAGCAATTCTCCTATGTGAAACGAAATCGCTTGATGAAACGGTATATTGTCAGATGCTGCAATAACTGCTGCTGCAACAAGTGCTGCTGTTGCCCGTGCTGCTGCGGAGGCTGTGGAGGATGCGGTTGCTGCGGTTGCGGTTGTGGCTGCTGCGGATGCGGGTAGAAATTTGAATCTTTAACCGCAATTTGTCAGCTGAAGTAAGAAGAAACGGAGCTACCATCGGAGATATTCTTTGTAGCTGCTGCCCGTGCTGCTGCAAGCGCCGTAGAAAGAGAGACGGATCCGTGGAGGGAGTGAAGGCTTCGGTCGAAGAGAAGCCGGCCGCAGAGAAGAGTTGCAGCAAGCAGCAGAAGACAACAGCAGAAGAGGCTGCGTTCTCCTCTCGCCCCGCTCTCGGACGATTCCACCGACGCATCTAAACACTTGCCATTACTGATCTCATCTGTTATTTATTGACTCATCTGTTATTTATTGATATTGCGTTCATGCATTAGTTAATTTAAAAAAAAAAGACAACAATGGTGGAGAGATGCAGCAACAAGCAAACAAATGATCAAGCCACAACTACATACATATAAGAACTAAAAGGGTGGATCGATGTTTCGACATGTTGGAGATTCTTACTGGGCCTCACTAATCAGTGTTCTTTGTCACCTTCTCTGTGAATCTTCACAAGATTACTTATGCCTCCACAACGTTTAATACTCCTGCCGCCGTAGTAAAGTATCTTTTTTCAGGCAAGAGATGAGGTTACTGACACGAGGCTAATTTCTCTGTACCTCTCGCATCTACAGCAACCCCTCTTGTGTATGGCCGTTCCTTCAAGTTAGCCTGATTTTATTTTGTGGTTAGCGTCAGGCAACCACATGAGGCAAAGATGCGACAGAGTGAGACACAGAAGATATTCTGCTCAGTACACAGAATCTTGAAACGGTCCGCATGGAGTCAAGATTTCTAGCCCCGTGTTGAACAAAGTCTCTTCAAAATACATACAGCCTCATGTTTCTGCCTGAAAAATCGTATCCACAATCAATACCGAATTTATGTAGAACTGCACAATTGAGGACAACATTCGCTGTGTGATCCGAAGAAAAGCGACATGGTGAATGGCTTCTTCAGCCACCGCAAGCTCTCGCGTTTTCGCGCGTGCTTACGGTTGAAACGAGCTTGTTGCGCAGTGACTGCTCCTCTTGCGTATGGATTCATCGCCCTCGAAGTCACTGTCGCGCACGAGGGCTTAGCCTGGAAGTGCTCATAAGGCATCCAGCCAGTTCCTCGCCGCTGATTACGAATAGATGGAGGAATCATGGGAGGAGCCGGGATACCGAGCGTTGATATTGGGTCCACAAGATTGAGAGAGAGAGAGAAAAACCCTTCCTGCAGCGATAGTGACCGGGTTAGGCGAGGGGTGGAAATGGGGATTAGACATCAATGAATCGCCCCAACTACGCTCGAGACCAGCTAAACATGAGAATCCTCGGGACGGGGAAACCAGTGAAGCGGCGCTCCTTATGCTTTATCGACGGATAAAGACTACGGTATTCCATGTTAGTGGATCTTCAGCGACGAAGAAGAAAAAGAGTCATTTGGGAACAATTGGAGAGCAAGCAATAACAAAGAAAAACATGAGGCTAATCCTTGTGCTAACCTGCCTAGCCCCATGTCAGCTCCTTGATGTTTATCCTCAAAAAGGGAATTTCACTACGTCAGCTGGCTGGTTGTTTGTACTCTTTTAGCACAGGATTTTGTCCATCTATGAACTCATATGAATCGTACATATGTTCAAATAAGCATATGCTGTTCACCATTCCGCCACTCAGAATCTCCAAAAACGTCGAACACCCTTTTAGTTGTTATATGTACATATGACGCGATTTGCGAGAGAATCGTAAGAAAGCCAAAGAGCCGGGGACCCGGCAAAATTAGATTTCGCTCAAAAGCTCTTTATAGGTACTTTTTAACACGTCGAAACGATTGGAATGGGTCCGGGAGTATGAAATCGCCATTTTGGCGAGCTGTGTGAGGTTTAAAATTCGAGAGCCCGATGAAACTTGCAGAGATGGTCGCACATTCGCGTTCGCTGTTTCGCACACAATAAAGCAAAATTCGTGAAAATATTGTCATTAATAGACCAGATATTGCTTAACAAAGCTACTAAGGTAGAATTTGAAAATATTCACTTTTATGGTCTCAGCGGCCTCTAGAAGTTGGAGAGGTGCCATTCTCTAATATGGAAAAATGTCACGGGTTTTCTATCTTTAATTGTAGAGCAAAAAATTATCTTCCCAATGAGCTATAGTATGCCAGATATCGACGAGGTCTTTTATGTTTCTTTATCATAAAACTGTTGAAATTCAGCGTTTCTTTGACCTATGCACCGGGCAAGGTAAGAAGAAATGCATTGTCTGACCCTAGCAAGGGTGATTTAGTGTGGTGCGAACGAGTTGGAGTACAAACGTCCGGGGTTCGATGCCCCGTGCGGGCGGAATATTTTGCCCGGCAATTAACAAATTTGTTTTGCATTTAAATTTTATTTAAACAGTTACATAAAAACCCATATAAATTCCCTAGACTACCTTCATGCGGTATATCGCTTGTGTTTCGCTTTCGGCGTTGGTAACGCCTAAACAAAGTGCATGCCGATGCACTGGCACTGAGCCGCGCGTATTTCAACAGTTTTATGACAGGGAAACATAAAAGACCTCGTCGATATCTGGCATACTATAGCTCATTGGAAAGATAATTTTTTGCTCTACACGTTAAGATAGAAAACCCGTGACATTTTTCCATATAAGAGAATGGCGCCTCTCCAAATCTAGAGGCCGCTGAGACCATAAAAGTGAATATTTTCAAATTCTACCTTGGTATCTTTGTTAAGCAATATCTTGTCTATTTATGACAAAATTTTCACGAATATTGCTTAATTGTGTGCGAAACAGCGAACGCGAATGTTCGACTATCTCTGCAAGTTTCATCGGGCTCTCGAATTTTAAACCTCGCACAGCTCGCCAAAATGGCGATTTCAGACTCCCGGACCTATTCCAATCGTTTCCCCGTGTTAAAAAGTACCTATAAAGAGCTTTTGAGCGAAATCTAATTTTGCCGGGTCCCCGGCCATTTTGATACTCTCGCAAATCCCGTCATATGTATGTAGTTTTGGCTTGATCATTTGCTTGCTTGTTGTTGCATCTCTCCACCATCGTTGTCTTTTTTTTAATTAACTAATGCATGAGCGCAATGTTTATGAGTCAATAAATAACAGATGAGATCAGTAATGGCAAGTGTTTAGAAGCGTCGGTGGAATCGTCTGAAAGCGGCGCGAGAGGAGATCGCAACCTCTTCTGCTGTTGCCTTCTGCTGCTTGCTGGAACTCTTCTCTGCGGCCGGCTTCTCTTCGACCGAAGCCTTCACTCCCTCCACGGATCCGTCTCTCTTTCTACGGCGCTTGCAGCAGCACGGACAGCAGCTGCAAAGAATATCTCAGATTGTCGCGCCGTTTCTTCTTTCTTCAGCTGACGAATTGCGGTTAAAGATTCAAATTTCTACCCGCATCCGCAGCCACAACCGCAACCGCAGCAACCGCATCCTCCACAGCCTCCGCAGCAGCACGGGCAACAGCAGCACTTGTTGCAGCAGCAGTTATTGCAGCATCTGACATTATACCGTTTCATCAAGCGATTTAGTCTCACAGTATAAGAGAATAGCTGAATGGTGTTAATTCTTGTGCTCCGAACAGACCGTCTAGCCAGGATAACCATACCTGTTACCGCAGCACTTGTTGCAGCAGCAGCAGCACTTCTTGCAACAGCAGGAGCAGCATTTCTTGCAGCAGCAGCAGTGGTTGCAGCACTGAAACATTTTCGAAGTTTCTTTTCCACTAAATATTTAAAATAAGTATACTTTGAAAAATGTTTAATGGAAAATGTCATGTTCGCTTACGTTATTGCAGCAATTGTTGCAGCAGCAGTTATTGCAGCAGCCGCAGCAACCGCAGCAACGCTTGTCACGAGAAGCGAGAGCGGCCTTCTTCTTGCCGGCCGCGATTTTGACGGCGGCGGGCGCGGCGGAAGCAAGCGAAGTCGGCTGTTCGGCTGCGTGGCTCTTGAAGCGAGCGAGTACGGCGGCCTGTTGGCCAGCAGGCTTCTCTTCGGTCTGGGACTGGAGCTGCGCGGTGGACAAGGCTGCCAGGAGGCAGAGCAGAAGGAATGCTGCTTGTGCCATTGCTCTTTGCTAGATTGAGCCGAGACTTCTCGCTGCCTTCTCCCTCTTCATTCTCTCTCTTTTATACCCGCGACAAGTGCGCAGTGCATGGTGCCAAGTGCAAAAGACGAAGAGACAAAGCTGCGATCCTCGCATAAGTGATTGCTCCCGACGCCGATGATTCTTTCACCATGAAACACGGCCATTATTTCCAGCTGAAACTCTTTATCTCTGTTTCTAATCCACTGCTCTCTACCTCAACCCTCCCCCTCTCGATCTTTCTCTCTTTCTCTATCGCCTTCTCAAACGCACGTGCATTTCGGTGAGATCAAATAGATCCTTGAAACCTTAGAAGACAGAGAGGAGACAACGAGAACGTGACGAGAGAAGCCACAAAAACAGGAGAACATCAAAACTTCCTGAATATAAGTGCAACACAGAAATTTGCCGAGTCCATGTCAACAAAACAAAGGAAGAATGCATGAAGTCGACGCAGAAGTTGCAAGGTGATAGGGCGGTATAAAAGAGAGCCAGAGAGAAGAGTGGACAGCAGTGTTGCATCAGCAAAGCAAGAGCATCAGCAGCCATGGCCCTCTCGATCCGATCAGCCCTTCTGGCCACTTTCCTTGTCCTCGCAGTGCACGCGGCCAAGCTGCAGAAGGAGAATGCGCCCATTGAAGACACGGCTAAGTCGGCCGTGCACCAAGCAGCCGTTCTCACTCGCTTCAAGGCCTATGCTCAGGCACAACATGCCAAAACTATTGCGGCGACACCTAAGATCAGCGTTGCCGGCCGTGACAAGCGATGCTGCGGCTGCTGCGGGGGATGCTGCAACAACTGCTGCTGCAACAAATGCGGCAATGTTTCTTTCTATACTTTCATTTATTTTTTCTTATCTTGAAATTTGTAGTTACAGAGAATTTAAGCTTATTATATACTTCAACTGTCTAATTAATTAAACATTTATATATTACTTAACTTTCTGATCCGATGAAATTGTTTCCTGTATTAAGTTATTTAGTGCTGCAACCACTGCTGCTGCTGCAAAAAGTGCTGCTCCTGTTGCTGCAAGAAATGCTGCTGCTGTTGCAACAAGTGCTGCGGAAACAGGTAAGCATTTTAAAGTCAAATGGTGAAATTCGATCAATAACAAGCTTCCGAAAGCTTTCTAATGATTAAACAATTACAAAACCATTAAAGATGCTGTAACAACTGCTGCTGCAACAAGTGCTGCTGCTGCCCGTGCTGCGGATGTGGATGCGGATGCTGCGGTTGCGGGTTAGTTTAACTTATTTTGCACTTTCTCGCTAAAGAGTTAAATGGTACTCAAAATGGAATGATCTTTGATCTTGCAGCTGCTGCCCTTGTTGTTGCAAGCGCCGCAGAAAGAGAGAGACAACTGAATCGGAGATGACAGTTGAGACCGCCGAATGCAAGAAAGAGAAGAAGGAGAAGGAGAACGAAGACAATGAGGAGTACGAGGTCGTTTCTGCTCCTTCTACCAGTGAGCCGCGCCGCAGCTTCCTCTCGCGTTTCCAAGGACGAGTCTGAAGATAACTTATACAATTGTTGAGGTTTTTGTCAATGGCTATGCAAAAGACGATTAACATTAAATAAAATATTGTTGTGCCGTGAGCTTATCGACCATGCACATTTGTTCCATTCATCGGCAGAAGGTAGAAAGAAGCACAAGGGTCTACGTTGATGACATTGTCTATTCAGTTCACTCATAGTGATTTTAGTCGTGTATATATGTACATATGTATGTTCAGATGTACATACATTCATACATCCATACATACATACACTTTACGTTAGAGGTATAAAATATCAGCAAAACAGACACATGTTGAGCATGGTATCAAAGTTCGTACGCATTGTCTGAAGGCGGAGAGGGCAGAGTAATTAGCGGGAGGAGTGACCGCGCAGACTACATGAATCAGACTTCAAATGAGATAACAAGTGAATGCCGCTCAGCAGCAGTTGCCTGGTGCAGCCGAAGAAGACGACCTCTCCACTTCTCCCAGTCCAAGTACACTTCCATTGCACTCAACACTATATACGCCTTTCAAATAAGAGCAGCCACCTTACTCGATTTCTTCTTAAATTCTTACATTTATCCCTTGCGACACTTTCCCAAGTTCCGTTTGTTGCCTTTCTCTTCGTCTCAGTTCAAGTTATATCTAATTCATATTCAAGTTTATCGTCCTTTATAGGACAATAGACTACTTTTTTATCACGTGTGTGTATATGTATGTACATATGTATGTAATAAGGTTAGTCATCATGCTTGATGAAAACTGTGAAGTTAGGAGCAAAGTTTTCGTTGTAAACAGAGAATGACGGCAGTCCCTCTCTGGCTGGCTCCTCGCTCTTCAGTTCTCGCTGCTGCTTTCGCTTTCTCTTTCTTCTTTCTGTGGCGACGGCGAAAGGCCAGAAAAGCGGAAGCCATTCGACCAGCAGAAGATTTCTCCGTTGATAAACAATCTATCGAAATCGAGGTTAGGTTTCGGCTCAGTGCAAAACAAAGCCGTTTTATGTATATTCGTCGTCCTACATAAATACATAGCTTCTCATTCAGGGGAAGCCTGGAGTCTACAAGTGTGCCTATATCGAGGGCGCCCGGGAGACACTCGATCTCATTTATCCTGATGTCAAAACGCTCTACGACGCTTTTCTGAGAGGAGTCAGGGTCGGTGTCCTTCTTGGCTGCGTGTTTGCAATCAGTGCAGTATCTTATGAGTCGTCATTCCATTCTGTTTAATTTATTGACCAATGCAGTAGACGCATGGTGTGCTGCTTGTCTCGCTGGCACAAGCGGCTAGAAAATCTAGTCTGCTACCGATTGGTGTGGTCTCGCTTCTCTCCATTGCAAATGTCTTTGAACTGCACTTTCCATCTCCATTCCATGGATCCTTATCAAAAATGATATTTAATGGTATCGGGCAAGGTTCAGCGAGTATTCCAAGTGGTAGCATCCTTTCTCTTGTGAGCTGTTTGCCATGTGCAATCAAGTCACGTGAACGCAAATGTGATAAGACAACCGAGATGGCGTGACCCCCCCCCCCCCACTCCCCCTCCCTGCAACCCGCGCATGCTCTTTCTTCGCAGAAAAAAGCAACAACTGCTGATCAGCTAAAGATAGGCGTCCATTAATGAACTAGAAGAAGAATACTCATCAATGCGCCCCGTTTCGTCGGGATTTGTATAAAGGGAACCGCTTTGTATAGAAATAACATTCACAGAATATTTGTTTTGATTACAGTTGTTAGTGGACATACATATTCGGCGTGTGCATACAAGAACGAATAAAAAGAAATTTCAGGTAAGCGGAAAGCGCCGCTGCCTCGGCGAGCGGAAATCGGCTGATGGTAACGACTTTATAAATATAAAAACTGTTACCTTAAAAAAAAAATTAAAGATATATTTACATCATACAGTACCGTCCAACATTGTTGTGTCCGCGATTAATAGGATTAATCCGATTAATCGGATTAATTAAATTAATTTAAATAATTCAAACTCAAATTGTGGAGCGAGGTCGCATTCTCTTGTCGTATTCTTTACAGGGAAGTGATTTTGTGATATGGAATATTCATCAACCTAAATTGCGAGAATGTCATGCAATGATAGAAATCTGAATGGACGGTACTGTATGTAAATACATACATACGTACATATGTAAATATATAGGAATGAATCGATAGTTCCTTTCAGCTCCGTACACTTTCCTGACGTACGAAGAAGTGGCGAAGCATGCAGTGGAGTTCAGCTCAGCCCTGGTCGGCGAGCTGGGCTGCGAACCCGGCAACGACACTCGAATCGGCATCTACTCTCGCAACTGCTCGGTTCAAACTCATTCATTTTGCAGTAACTTGTCGATCATTGGGAAAAATATACACAGGTACTGTGATAATATGCAACGATCCTAGCACAATTGAAATTTGATAAGTAACGCTAATAATTTTCTAATCGTCAATATATTCGGTGAACTTAAGGAAATTAGATTTCACTTATAATACAGAGTTTATCAGGAATGGATGCTCGCGACTCTCGGCGCGATTCACCAATCAATGGTCGTTGTTCCACTCTACGACACTCTTGGCGCGGACGCTGCTGGCTACGTCATCAGCCAGTGTGACCTTGGGTTAGGAATATTTTCGTATTTTTTCAAAAACACCTTACGACGGTGTTTTCACTAATACTAGTTTCTATGATCCAATCACACAAAATTCGGTATTAGCAATGGTTTCATATTTAATAAGTGATTTATAAGTTTGAAGATTCCATCACCATCTGTTTTATAAAATGAATGGTTGAGTGTAATTGTTACTGACACGGCATCGAAAGCGGACTCTCTTCTGTCGAACAAGTCGAAACTTCCTTCTCTGAGACACATCGTCATTATCGAGGAGAAAGGACTTACCACAGAACTGAAAGAGAAAGCCAAAGAGGTACATACATCGTTAAAATATCAGATATCCGTTTATAAATAACGATTTTTCACTGAAACAGTTGTCGACCGAAATTGTAGGTTGGCGTTTCTCTTCTCTCTTTCTGTGCTGCTCTTGCTTATGGACGGGCCTCACCGGCTCCCATTCGTCCTCCCTCCCCTGATGACATTTACATTATATGGTAACTGTCTACAAATAGTTTTAACGTATTTCAACATAAATCATCAAACGTTTTGCGTTTTTGTTACCGAAATTCATGAGAACATAGATGCATATCTCCATATGTAAGTCCAAAGCATACTTTCAGCTACACTTCCGGCACAACTGGACTGCCCAAGGGAGTCATGCTCACGCATAACAATGTAGTCCACAATATTGGAGCAACCGTCTACACTTTCTCTCGCTTTAAAGGACTTCGCGGGGTCGGGCCGGAGGACGTTCGTTGCTTTTCGCCTTGAAGCGTGCAATTGAAAGGGAATGATCGGTTAAAAGAACGCACCCATTCTAGTCGGCGATCTCCTATCTGCCCCTGTCGCATATGTTCGAGCAGATGATTCACTGGGCGGGCCTCGTGCAAGGCGCTTCTGTCGGCTACTTCAGGGGGAACATCAAAGGTGAGTCATGCACCATCTCTTGATAACACAAAGTTATAGGTCAAATCCATTCCTTCCAGCTTTTTAAATATTCGACCAACACTTAAAAAATATGCATGCACGTTTTTCTTCAGGACTTCTGGAAGATGCGCAGGTGTTGAAGCCTACTGTATTCGTAGTCGTCCCGCGTCTCTTGAATCGCCTCTATGACAGCGTTCAGGTCCAGCATCTTTCTTGTTGATATTGCAAGGCTAATTTACCGAAAAAATATTATCAATAAATGCAAATGCCTATAGTTTATTTAAAGGCGAAGCTTGCAACCACGGGTTTTGTCGGGCGCACTTTCTTCAATGTTGCTTACAATGCAAAGGTATGTACATATGTATGTATGTCTGCAGCTTCTTAAAAAATTCAATTGAAAAATGCTTTAGTCATCACGCGGTTTTTAAGAATAAAGTAAAGAAAACTTCCAGCTCGCAGACCTCAAGCGCGGAATTATCAGGAACGATACGATATGGGATCGTCTCGTATTTGGAAAAATACAAGTTGGTTCAAAGACAAGTGTTTTAGACGCACGCACGCATGAATGAATGTTGAAGGCCCAACTGGGTGGCCGCGTCCGCCTCATGGTCACTGGCTCTGCTCCCATCTCTGGCGAAGTCCTCACGACATGCAGAGTTGTGCTCGGCGCTGTTCTATGTGAAGGTCCTTTCTCGTTCCTTTTAAATCAGGAAAGACTGCCACTGCTCTGTGTCTCAATGGCTTGAAAAATATATGCACATCCGAGTCTTTATAATAATACAGAGCTTGTACATAATCCTTTTAATCCTTTTAATAAGATTTATAATTCCCAGGATACGGGCAGACGGAGTGCACTGCGGTAGCAACTGGATCGTGGCCCGGAGACGCTTCCGTCGGCCATGTCGGGGGCCCCGCCTCTTGCGCCACTCTCAGACTCGATGATGTGCCCGAACTCAATTATTTCGCCAAGGACGGCAAGGGAGAGGTAAGTGAGTCTTCTCTATCTTAAATTAAAAAAAAAATCGAACTCAGTTGGCAAATATGCAAAACATATTTATTACTTATAGTATATTATTATAAATAATTTTCAGGTGTGTGTAAAAGGCCCATCAGTGACGAAGGGTTACTTCAAAGATCCAGAAAAGACGGCCGAACTCTTCACTGAGGATGGTTTCCTGCGAACTGGAGACATCGGGTCAGATCGTCGCATTATTCATATGTGAAAACAATTTTGACATTTCTAATGTAATACAACGCAAATTATGATATCTCTTACAGCCATCTTCTGCCGAATGGAGCACTCAAGATTATCGACCGGAAAAAGCATATCTTCAAATTGGCACAGGTCAATCGGCAAAACATTTATATAAATTATAATTGAAAATAAAAAAGGGACTCTTAGGGCGAATATGTGGCTCCAGAGAAGATTGAAAATGTCTATGCGAGGTGCCCGTTTGTACAGCAAATTTACGTTGATGGTAACAGCATGGAAAGGTCGGTTTTGCATGTTAATTTTTAATTTGTTCGTTTAAAACGCTTTTCTTAATTAAAAATATAACGAAATAATTAGTTGCTAAAGATACAAGTGTATGATTCCCATGGATCTGCAGATGGTTGATAGCGGTTGTGGTCCCCGACGCAGGCGTGCTCAAGAACTGGGATGAACACCAGAACGGACACAGCAACAGAAGTCTTGAAGAGATCTGCGGAGATGAAAAGGTTGCTTCTTTTTGGATGTATGTATAGGTATCAAAGGAACATTTGAAGGGTTGTGCAAGTGCAAGGGACACAACCGAAGAATAGTCTGAGGGAGTGGGACTTTCTGGCCTATGATTTTGTCTACAGGCAGCTGCACACTTCCTCTCCGAGCTTCAAGCTGTTGGAAAGCAAAACAAGCTGAATTCAATTGAACAGGTTTTCATTGCTCTTTGATCTCTCTTTCTTCAGTAAGTGACTTTCCAAGTGGCATAATGAACTGCAGAAATGTGAATAGAATCATGTTAAGGTGAAAAAGCTGATTCTGGAGCCGATTCCCTTCACGGTGGAGAATGGTCTTCTGACGCCAACGCTCAAGGCAAAGCGACCACTGCTGCGCACGAAGTACGCGGAAGGAATGGATGCGATCTACAAGGCCAATCCTACTCTATAATTGTTGCTCTTCCTAGTTTGTACATGCCATTATTTAATGTAGGACATTTAAACGCTGCTCATGTTTGCTTTTTGAATTCAATAT
This sequence comes from Allodiplogaster sudhausi, assembly GCA_945643635.1. Lineage (NCBI taxonomy): Eukaryota > Metazoa > Nematoda > Chromadorea > Rhabditida > Diplogasteridae > Allodiplogaster > Allodiplogaster sudhausi. The sequence continues at coordinate 11,196,772 of CALZFC010000006.1, read as the reverse complement.
CTCCAGTTTCTTCTCACGTTTACTGATGCTCTGATATTTTTTTTCTGTTACTTGCGATAGTTCGGCACTGTTAAATGCGTAAATAATTTACATGAATCTGACTACTTACATGATGTTTAAAAAATGGCTAATAAAAGTTCTTCTTTTTAAAGTGTTTATAAAAGAAACCTGTGGGCTGTGACTGGGAGATAGCAAATACATAAAACTATATTGAAGTAGTGGATAATGAGTCATGAAGCAAATGATATGGCGACAGCCACTCGTCATCTTATCTGTGCGCTTGGCTATTTTTCTCGTGCAACCGCTTGTAAATTCTGATGTCAGTACTATTATTAATCAAAGGGAATGTGAGATTACAAGAGAGCTCCTTATGAAACAGTGTGGAAAGCACTCAGAAGAATGCGTGTGAACATATTTTCTGGGCAGGGCAAACAGCAATGGGAATGCGTTGTTCGGCAGATGACACACCACTTTCACCATCCTGATTCGTCTGGCTTCTAAAAGAGGAAAGAGAGACAGAGAGAGACAGAGAGCGAAACAGAGAGAGAGAGAGAGAGCGCGAAACAGAGAGAGAGAGAGAGAGAGAGAGAGAGAATGATAGACGACCCAAAGGAGTTTAAAAGCCACGGCTTGCCCGATTCCTCACCGTCAGTCTTTGTGAACACGCTCAGAGGAATGGCCTCTGCTCTGGGTTAGTCGCAAGCCGTCTTCGTCCCTGTACAAAAATCTTTCGCGGTAGAGCGGTTTAAGATACCTGTATGCGTACTATTATTTATTACCAGGTGGATGTTTGTGCAACAAAAGGATGCAAAGTCTTTGCTGTTGCAAAGAACACTGGAGATTATGAAGGGCAGATCCACATTTTGAAAGCCGATGGATCCGTCATGTACAAGTCAGATTCAGCTTCTTGAGTTCGACATCGATATTAGTACTATCCATAAATCAGTGCCTTTATTATAAATGTCTGTTGTTTTCAGTCTTAGAGATATCGTGGGAAACAACGTTGGGGACGATGGCCTTAAGACAGCCGTCGAACTGCCGGCCGGAACATATCATGTGAAGAACTCGAATGCTCAGGAAAAAAATTTCCATGAATTGGCAATCTTCTTCTTCTACTTCGTCACCAATGATGCAGGTGCGTTAGCCAAGTCAATTGTCATCGCCAGATTATTTTTAATAATGTTGAACAAGCGATTATCCGATAGCTACTGCACTATGTGTTCATACACACATAAGAGTACATACATATATGTTAAAACATTGTGAAATGAAGAGGATCGCAGACGGAAAAGGACCTTTCTTCTGTCTTTGATTTCCTCTATCAAGATAGCTTTGGACTGTTTGTTCTTGGTGACGAAGTGTACATAAATGCAACCTCTCCCGCACTCAGCCTCCCCTTCTTCAACACCTCGAGAAAATGACGATGTTTTTAATATCATAAATACTTCTGAAGTATTCTGCCAAGGAGTTATAGACGACCAATTATGATCTAGTTCAGCATCTTTTGTTTCTGACTAACGATAGCCATAATATTGTTTAGACAACTTAAATACGGCAGTCTACGACGTTGAGAAATCAAAGACGATTTCTTCCCCGAAAGAAGCTTTCCACTCCGCTGTCACTGTGCTCAGCGCTCTGCCGCAGTTCACTCTAAAGAACTACGACATTGGCTCGGTGCGGAGGAGTTATGAATATTCAGATACATACTATTATCAACACTAATGAGAACAAAATTCTTGAAGAAACGCAACAGCTTTTTCTATCCAAGAGACGTAACTAAAACCAGCAATAATTTTATTCTCAGGCAGCGGGAGTTACAGTCTATACCACTGGCTTCGACAGCATGAAGGAAGATTCCGTCGTTCTATTTACCGTGTATAAAATATTTAATATAGCGTTATTGCTCTCTTCTCCATTTTGAAGCCTCTTTGATGTGCCATTGAATCTTAAAATCGTAAGACATATGTATGTACACAGAGATTTTAAATCTAGATCAAAAGAACGCGCCGCTTTGTCCTTAGCAACGATCGTCGGGCCGATTGCGACCGTTTTCATGGGAAAGTTTGACGCATCGGCAACGTTCAAAGTCACTGTCGACACCTCAGAATGTCAGAATAACACATACATATTTTACATTTCAACACTTTTTCTCTTCCTATCAAAGTGCATACATATCTCATTCTTGAGGACTTAATAAATTTCACTACATTTAAGTTCGCACAGCGGACTTCACTCCGGGTGCATTCTTCGTCGCGATGTCTCCAGGCTACGCAGGAAAAGGCATGACACCCTTCGCCAGCGAGTTGCCACTTCAGGTTGAATGCCGTTTTATTCAATACATTTTAAGAGAGGGTGTCAGTAACACTCGAGCAGGGCCCAATTATGACCTGCCCTAGGAAGTTTTTTTTCGAATTTCTTAACCAAAATTGATTATAGTATACAACTCGACGTGGTGAACACAATAGGCTACATTTCAAAGTTGAAAAAAATTTTCCGCGTGAGACCCAGTACAGTAATCTTTTAAATTACATTGGTCATAAGTCGCTTCAAACTTATTATTAGACAACCATCGAGCTATCATTGGATAGCTGATTGGGCGGGCTTTAATTTTCAGGTTGATGATGTTTTCATAAAATTTGAATTTGGCCCTTAAATACGGCCCTAAACATTTTCGGTGGTGGTTTTTGGCAAAATTTTGCATTTTCCGTTCATTTCCACAAAACAGCTCCTACATATTCTTAAAGTGCTTGAAATTTTCTACAATATATGTCTCTTTCGAAAAAATTAAGCGTCCCGGACTATGATTCCCAAACGCTTGAACATGATCCTGTGTAAACTGTAACACCGTGCAAGCGCATTCTTCGATCCATAACTGCGCTCAATGTCAATATTACAAAATCGTAAGTATATCATCTAAGAGCTCTCACGGAGATCTTCAAATGTTACATACATTATTTTATTGAAAATTTTCAATTTATATGGGAAATTTCGTTATGTACAATTAGAAGGCTTAAAAAACTACTTAAAAAACATTTTTGCCTATAAAAACATACATCATAAGAAAGAGGATGAAATTTGCTATAAGATGAACCCCTTTTAATGGAATTCCATGCATACGGTCTTTTGTATTTTAGGGCCAAATTCAAATTTTATGAAAACATCATCAACATGAAAATTAAAGCCCGTCCAATCAGCTATCCAATGATAGCTCGATGGTTGTCTAATAATAAGTTTGAAGCGACTTATGACCAATGTAATTTAAAAGATTACTTTACTGGGTCTCACGCGGAAATTTTTTTTCAACTTTGGAATGTAGCCTATTTTGTTCACCACGTCGAGTTGTATACTATAATCAATTTTGGTTAAGAAATTCGAAAAAAAATTCCTAGGGCAAGCCTTGATCGAACGATACTGACAGGCTCTCTTAACTAGTCATTTAAAAGAAAGGTCAAGTAGGAAACCTGAAAATGACATCTTACTGTAGTCCTCGAAATGCTGAACAACTCATCCTAGGTCACTTATTAGTTCAAGTCTTCCCGCGAATCGCCCATTTCAATGCACGTTATCACGAACATTGGCCAGGGGGAAAAGAACCTCACGATTACTGGCACTGGGAACTCAAAGAGCTTCGACTACAGGTGAGTTCTCCCGTCAACTATAAATTAATTTGCTTAAAAAACGACCGAGGTTTATTTTATGTGATAACTTTAAATTGACTCCCCCATCGATAATATCTTTCATTCAGTTTCCATGGCGAAAATGATCTGGACAAGAAAGAGATGACAGCGTCGGAGATTTCTGTGGATTGGGAGAGAATCTCTGGCTATTTCGTCTTCCGGTTGGACATCGTTTCCTATCTTGCTTAATTTAATATTCAGAATCAACTAGCGAAGAAATCAATTTGTATTTGTTACAGGAATCCTCGCTCTGCCAACTCTTCTACCTATTTTTCTCTACGATTCTTTTAACAGCTTTACCAATACAATATTTACGGTAACTATTCGATTTAGGTAATTTCAATGCATGAGCACCAATTCTTTGTGCCTTCGAATAAACGGGTATCGATTGTACATTCATTTTCGCCTATATCAATATAAAGTTATGTATTTTCGCAACTTTTTCTACTTCACCTGACTGTGCAGATGGAGAATGATTTCCCCTTCATACTTTACTTTATTGCGGAATGCTTTTTGGAAGATATTGCGTTTATTTATGCTCGACGGAGAGAATAACTATTTAGTTGAGACTATAACTAGAAAAGTATTCAGTAGA